>VDFB02126352.1:0-24313 GCA_007258455.2 Sequoia sempervirens
GGCAATGCTCACACGTCTACTCCCAACAACGATAAAACTGCTGCACAGAAAAATCAGTCAAACGTGCCTTGCTGCCATTGAGAAGGCTCGGTCAGCCCAGCAACACGTCTCTTCAACCTGAGCCATGATCATACTATATGAAAAGTGCCGCCTTGGATCACAATTTGGCTTTACAATCCACAATCCTCTGTTGTCTCCTCTAATTGGTCTGCAATGGATATTATCACGGGCTCTTCAACAAACGGATCTGCAGTAACATCGCTCTAATTTGATCCTTTGACATCCAAACTCTCAAAGACAATAGTGGTAGGTCATGGTGTCGAAATCCTGATCATGCATCTCTGAGGTCTGCCAGTGAAATCTTTCAGGCAGTTCACAAAAGAGAAGGCCAATACAAGCCAGCAACAAAGGTAATTAAGGCATCAGAATGGCCGATCTGATTAGGCCAAAACTAATTAAAACCCTCGATCAAGTCGTTGTCATTCCATAATTGAAAACCACGAGTGCCTGAATGGTGCACACCAGCGATTTTTTAGATCTTCTCGCCGTGTTCGCAACCTCAAATGGATTAGATATTATGCACCATGATATGGGCATAAACGGGCATAAACCAATATTCTCTCCTTATCATAAACGCAGAACATGATCCTGCTCTGATACCATGTTTAAAATTAGATATTATGCACCATGATATGGGCATAAACGGGCATAAACCAATATTCTCTCCTTATCATAAACGCAGAACATGATCCTGCTCTGATACCATGTTTAAAATTTGGGCAGAGGCAGATAGAAAACTTTACTCACGATAATATCCTTATTTTCATTCAAATACACATTACATATATATATATATAGGATACTCAAATTCTATTATTTAGGAAAACTCTCGAACTACTTATCTAAATATTATGAGTTGTTTTAACAACTTATAACAACCAATTACTATGACACCTAAAATACCTACGTGAGTTGTTACTGTAACTCACTTTTGTTTCCACATAACACATAATATTATACTTATTTTATGTCTATTATATATGCATCCTATGATGCAATATTTCCAACCACCTATGTGAACACTAATTCCCAACACACACGAGTGATAGGGGAAAGATCTACCTATTCATGATTGTAGTATAGGCATTGATGTATCAAAAAGATAGTATAGGATAGCAGCATTATATAAGACATCATGATTATGTTTATTTGGTTCTAAGATAATTCCACCTATTAAAACCAATTTTAAATATAGGTATGCAATATAGCTTTCACCAATAGCAATAGGTCAGTCAATGGATTTAATTAATAAAATAATGAGAATAGCACTTAAATTTTTAAGGTACAGATAAAAAAACCTTATTTCATTTTTGCCCCTCAATTTTATATTTTTAATATCCCCTCTACATACACTACTATAGTTAAAATACCTCCCTATTTTTACTAGCTATCTTATGTAATTTTTTATATTGTCATATCCCCTTATTATTTATACCATATCAACCAAGGGCACTACCCACACCTACATCTAATTCAAAACTTTTTGATTGTCATCATACATACATTAAAACCTCAACACAAAAAACCTAATGAGCTATGACAAGTATGTCACATTCCAAAACATGTTTATTTAAAATCACTTATAAATGTCAACACCAAAACCCTTGCTGCATTAAATTACACAATGCATCCCCCATTTACTTTTGTACCCATTCACCTCATATATGACACAAGTGTGCATGGTAATGATAAACTCTTACAAGAGTCATATTTAGGATATAGACTAAATATTCTACTCCAAAATCATAACTTAATGATCAAAGCATATCATATATTTGAGTGCTCCCATCCATAACAAAAAAAAACATATCATTATTTCCCCTCTCATGCACTTATGTTTCCTATTTGACTGTGGCCTCCCCAATGTAGGAATTTAGTAGGGGTGGCTTTAATGATGTCAAATTTTGCACCATTGAAAATCCTCTATGATGCTTCACTATAGGATCCTTCACACTTGGTTTTATCAGTCATATTAACGGAGGTTTCACTTCTAAATCTTCTCCTTTCCATAATCCACTTAGTTTGGGCACAAATGGGGAGGTTCATGGTATGTCCTTTACAACCATGGCTTTTACAAGGGGTCCTATTATTTTAGGTCACCTTCCTCAATGTGGAAAATTTTAGCCCCTACCTTATTCACAATCCTCCTCTGTCATGGTCTTTGGGTAGGATGTGCTAGATAAAAAATCTTATTATACCCTTCAAAGTTTGATATATATATTTAATCCTTTTTGGCCCTCTCTTTCAAACCTACATAAGTGGGTTATGGAGCCTTGGAGGCCTCTCACTAAAGGAGCAATCGATAGTTTTCCTTATGCAAAGAGTTCATTTATTGTGGGCTTTAAAATTGTAGACATGAAGTTGGTGTTGGATGGTATTGTGTGGATGTGGGGCAAGAATTCCCTCTCTTGAAATGTATGATTCCCTTCTTTCAACTTATGAGTGAATCTCTCAATACTATGCCAGTTTGGGTGAGGTTTCCTAATCTCGCTCTCTAATTTTGGAAAGGTTTTGATTTGAAGATATCAACACAATTAGTTATTTTTTGAAGGTGGATTCAATCAAATCCAACATTAGTACAACACCTTTTCTCATATTTTGGTAGACATCAACATTTCTAAGGAACTTCATGGGGATGTTGTTTTGTTTGTTGAGGATAGGCACCAGATTCAACTACTTTATCATGAGAGACTAGCATTATATTATAGACAATTATTTTCTATTGAGCATCTTGCCTCTAAATGTCTCCATTGTCATCATAGGAATGCATGATTTACTACATGGTTGTGCAATTCCCTCCCCAATCATTTGAATATACATATATATTTATTTTTTCTAACTCTTTGGTGAATAAGTCTCCTTATTTTCCCCCTTCTGGTGGATCATTAATGATCTTGGAAGCTCCTCCAAGGCATTTTAAGTTGTGTCATCACTCCTTGTTAGGACTTTTACTTCTTAGTTGATTCTAACTTCTTTTGCATCTAGCCCCATTTCCTAGTTATTAGGTTGTGGGTGATTCTTACTCTTGATTGGTTTGTGGATTTCATGTTGTATGCAACATATTTGGTAAGACCTTTGTCCTCATTGCATGATGTGCTTATGGTTGTGGAATTGGTTGATGACTCCCTACTATCTCCACACTTGGAGGAGCTAGATAATGTTGTGTCTTGGATGATTGTTCAAAGAAGGAAGATAGGTATTTCTAAATCTATTTTATAATCCCATTCCTAGGTTAAGGGTGTGCATATTGCAAGGATGAGGTTAGGTATAATGTAAGTTGGGGTAGTTATTTTCCAAAGGTAGCTAGGATGTAGATTTAAGTTGAATGGATTTTTTGGTAGATGTTATTTTGAATTTTGTGTTGTTTTTTGTGTTGTTTATTATGTTAATTTTTATGTTGTTGGTCAATTGTCATATTACTAAATTTACTGAATTTTTTCTTTAAATGGTTTTGGGATCTCATTAAAATTGATTTATCCTTTAATAAAAAAACATGTTTCATAAATATTAACATTAAAATTCAAATGAGTCTGTTAAGGGGCCAAGTTGGGTAAATCCAACAGTTTTTTCCTTCAAAGGAGATCCAATGGGAGAAACCTCTCAAAGGATGGTGGAAGATAAATTTTGATGGGGCTTCGAGGGGTAATCCAGGGTCTTCGGGGGCTAGATTTATAATTCAAGATTGGAATGTGGACGTGGTGGCTCTTGGTGCTAAGAAGTTACAAAATGGTATGAACAACATGGCAGAAGCCTTAGTAGTGAAGTGTGGTAAGAATTTGGGAGCCACTAGGATACATTCGGAAGGGGATTCGATGGTTATTGTCCAAGCAGTGATTACTGGAAGAATACATACTTGGCATCTACAAAATACGTTGGACAATATTAGGGATGATTTATTATCCCTAGAAAGCTTTCAAGTAAGCCATTTACGAAGAGGAGGTAATGTAGAAGCGGATAAACATTCAAAGTGGGTGCTTTCCTTTGATGAGGAGGGAATCATTAATTTTGAAGATTTCAGGGATGTAAGGTTGGCGGATTTCAGGTAAGAAGGAAAGGATGATGCATTAATTGGAAAAGATGACAAACAGAGAATGGGGATTTGGAAAGGCCGAAAGGAGTGTGAGAAATCGATCGACAATGGGGGAGTACACGAAACCATTAATGAGAATTGAAGGTTGTGAGTTGGTTTATGTGGGGAAGAAATCATGTTTTCCTTGCATATCGAAGAATCTTTTAGAGAAGCTGCAGAGAGTGAAGGTGGAGACAGTGTTTGAGAATGGAGGAAAACTTTACCTTTTGCTTGTGAAGGCCTCTGAATTTCTTCTTTGGCGATGCATCTGCCAAAAGGATGGAGGGGCTTTTCGTCATCGAAGATGAAAGGCTTATTTAGTATGTTTGAATGATAATGGGCAGTGACTTCAGAGTTTTGAGACATAGGCTGTGAACTAATTTAGATGTGTATTCCTTGATTATAGTCTAGGGTTTAGACATCGGTGAGCTAGTGAAGGTGGTAAGAAAAATCTTGAAGAAAATTGTCCATGAAGACTTTTTAGTGGGTATGGAATCAAACTTAGAGTGGGCAGTCCCAAGAGTTGGCCTAAATGTTTTTGAAGGTTTTTTTTATGAGGAAAGGGAATTGCTATATGGGCACTTAGGTTTAAAACCGTTCATTTGATGGCCTGAAGGAAATCTTAAGGCAAGGTGTCGAGAGGAAGCCCATTGGGGCTAGAAGGCTCTCAAATTGTTCATTGACATTGTGGAGCTAGATGAAGTCATAGAGAGAAGGCTAAATTAGAGGTGTAGGGGAAGGTAGAGCATGGGTAGCGACAGAGGAAGTGTCTGAGGAGGAAGCATCGGAAACAAAAGAGGAAAAGGAAAATTCGAGAGCTGGTGGAAGAAGCATCGACATCTGGAAGCGCACAGAAGAGTAGGACCTGTGTTGGTCCCAGTTAATTTTCTTATTAGAATTTAAGTTTTTTTCTATTAGGGATGAAAGGTAATAGTGACAATTCAGGTAGTTTGTTGTAGTTAGGCAAAATTGTAGTGTTGTAGTTGAAGTTTTTGGTGGAAGGAAAATGTAAAATTGTAGTAATTTTGGGGGATCTGCAATAGCTTTTTGGCATGTTTATATGCTTAGTGTCTTCTGTTAGTTTTTTTTGGAAGGTTTTGATCTTAAATGTATGAACTTTATTTTCAAGCAATAAAATTTCTCGCATTACCAACCAAAAAAAAACATTAAAATTCAAATGTGACAATCATAAAATTACATTTCAACTTCTATCAATAACATCAACTTCACATCATATCATTGATTCTACCTATTTATAAGATTCAAATGATAAGAAAAACACAATTTCTAATTTCATAAGAGATTAGATTTCCATAGTCTATATTGATTTAAGTTGTTTTTTCTGGATTCAATTTTGTAAATTTATTTGCACCAATATTTGGATCACACTTTGTGATCCATCATCAACGTTTTCTCTCTTTTAGCTCTTTTCATTCTGATGATGGATCACGAAGTGTGATCAGAAACGTTGATGCAAATAAATTTACACAATTGAATCCAAAAAAAAACTTAAATTCTAATTTCACTTCAACTTAATAAAAAAAATTGAATCTAAACATCTCATAATAAAGATTGACCAAACATGTTAAATCTCCTCTAAGATTAAACACTGCTAAAATAATGAAAAACATGAATCACCATGAAATAAATCTTATTATAAACATAGATGATTATAATTCCAAATAATAAGATCCAATAACATTAAATTTAAAACACCAAGACACATCATTACAAATATTAACTACAAATTACTTGCATTTACATAGCTAATAAGTCTACTTTAACATGTTATTCAAATAGTCCATATATAGCATAACTTTCCATGCATCATAACTAGGCAAGAAAATGACATAATAATGAATCTCTTATTATTTTGACAACACCACTCAATGCTTAATTCATCAAAAATATTTAATTTCTAAATAATATTTAATTCAATTATGAAATACAAAAGCACAAAATCAATCATGCTACAATGAGATAACAAATTGATCCATAACTTAATAGAAATAAAGTTGGATGAACAAAAACCACACCAGATTTTCAATAAAAATCTACAACACATCCATGAAATAGAATATCACAAGAATTTTTCAAAGAAAAGAATAGTAACATCTACAATTTTTGAATGAGATTCACCACATATACATGCATTTTCTACCAAAATACATAGCACAATAATTATTAAATTAGAAGCATACATTTGAATAATACAAGAATGGGCCTAAACTAAGATCAAGTACAAGATAAATTACAAGGATATCATGATTCAAATATTGTATAAACCAAGATAAAAAGTTTACTAAACTAAGAACTGTTCAAGTTCTCAAGTGATCTTTAAAAAGGGACCAATTAGAAATGTTGCCCATTTCCCAACTATATTACCATTGTTGAACACAATATATGTCTATGTCACTGTAAGCAACCCCTGAGCTATGGAGAGAGAAGATATGGATACACTTTTGGTATAGCCAATCTTACACACAAACATGGGTGTCAGGAAAGACACCAAGATAATCTACATAAGGGTTGAACATGAGTTTCACACATAACCAACACATACCTATAAGGAGATCAATAAAACCAATAAAATTCAATACATAACCACACTAGAATACACAAATATTGTTAGAGTAATCATGCATTAGCTAATAATTAATTAATCTTTAATTTCCTATTAGTCTAATTCATTTCATGCACTTAAACTAAACTTAGGAGTGTGTTTTGTTGTTAACTAAGTGTGTTTTTGTTAACTAAAGTGAGCTAAATTATTAGATCATTTTGTCTCATCACACAAGATGATGAAACTTGTCATGATCTAATCACTTTATCATTTAGGCTTGCTCCTATAAAGCACTCAACCCTCATTGTTTTATCTAAAAAACCAGATCTCCTTGAAGATTTTTGAGATTCATGGAATCTTTTCATTTTGTAAGTCTTTCTTATTGAGGAATAGCAAATATTTGTTTTGTAGATCTCTTATGTGGAAGGTGTTATTGTGTGTTGCTTGATCCTATGTCTTGTGTTTATTCACAATTCTAAAATGGTATTAAAGCATGGATTCAGCGAACCCGTTCTTGATTTTTGAGGGTTTTTTCTCAACTAGGTTTACAAAAGCAAATTTGAAATCTTCTTTATTTTATTTTATTTTATTTACTTTTTTTTTAAAACCAAAAAAAAGCAAAAAAAATCAACCACCCCAGGGTAATATGGGTGACCAATGCCCTGCCCCTCGAGGAGGGTAAACATTTTTTGTTTTTGCAATTTTAGCAAGATTGGGAAAATTGTGATAACTTTTTTCTCAATTATCAAAATTGGGGAAATGAGATATCATCAGAAATCTGGTTCTAAGCACTATCCAATGGTGTAGGTTTTTTCTCAAATTTTTTTGTTGCTATATTTTATCACCTGTTAGAGTAAGATGTGTTGTTTTCACTCCCAAGCTCACAAATTTTGACCTGTTTCTTCATTTTTTGTGATTCCAATCATGTTGGGATGGTTTCTCAGAGCTCTTCACAATCATCCATACAATTTTTCCATATTTCTCTGCAAGCACATTTATTCATTTTTTTGTTTTCACATTTTGGTGAACTATTTGGATGTTTTTGGCTAATAGTGGCATGGTGTGATGGTTAAGTTGGCATGTTGTTCTTGCCATCAAGTTTCAAACCCCATTGGGGTGTAATTATTGAATGTTTATCTTGGGGATGAGGTCCCCTATTTGTAACCTCATCAGTTCATATCTTCATGTCAAAAGTTTTTAATCCTCTAAATAAAAAACTATTTAGACGTTTTAGCTCCTGGAAACTTCTTATTTGTGTGGGATGACCTATTTTAGGTTGTTCTATATGTATTTCCATCATTTTTTCTTATTTAGGCATTGTAGACATCTTTTGCATGTAATTTATTTTTTATAGATGCATTATGATAAAGTGTCACTATTGTACATGCTTTTTGGGGACTTTTGCACATCCTATCATGCCTTTTATATCAGCACTATGATATAAAGCGTCATGGGTGGGTTGTGAGTGCCTTTGTTTTTCCTTCACACCTTTTTCATGTAAGTGTCCATTCCATGACAACATTGAATCTCAATGATACATGCCTCATGTGTGTGTGCCTTGGTTTGCACAGCCTTTTATTTGTAGGTACTCTTTAGCTACACGTTCATATATTCTTCTACATGCACCTCTTGGTGACACAGTTTTAGTGTACCTATATTGGCTTTCCCTTTCCACATTATGAGGCAGTTTCTTCTATTGGTGCTAATGCTTCTTTGGTTTCATTTTTGGAGTGATCTATGTATCTAGTTCTTGTTCCTATGTACTAGGTGGATGCAACAGTTGGTTACCCATGCATTTTGATGAGATGTAGCATTTTTCATATGGAAATTTTTGGATTCCTATTTTTGGAGGCAACCTTCCATTTTTATTTGATCGTCACTCTTCAAACTATTAGTACCTATTCCATTTGTATTTTTGAGTTCTAGATGTTTGCCTTAGTTTTCCATCTAATTTGAGTAGTGTCATTGGGTCACTCGTGCAAATTTATGTGCCATTTGTATCTTTGAGTTCCAGATGTTTGTCTTTTTTCCATTTTATTTGAGTAGTGTCGTTGGGGGCACTCATGCACATTATTTCCTTTTTGTTCCTAACATTTGTATATTCGAGTTCCAAATGTTTGCCTTTGTTTGTCATCTGATTCAAGTAGTGGCGTTGAGGACACTCATGCAGATTCTTGTCTTCTTCATCCTGATCCTCATCTGTTTCAGAGGAGGTTCTTCATTCTAGCACTAAATTAGTCATCTTTCAACATTTTTCTACAACTTCATGCTTCAACGATGTTCTTCATGTTTCTCTTTTTTGGGACATTGTTTTAGTTGGAAGCTTCTCAGTTCTTCACATTGCTTTGGATGTTTTTTCAGTCCTTCATTCACCTCTCTCTCTTTCATAGAGGATTTCTTACTGTGAGGTTTTCTCCTTTTTTCTCTACTTGTGAGAGATTAGATTGTTTGTATATGGGTACCTAATCAGGCCTTGTTCGTTAGGACCCATCATTCATTCTTTTCTTTTTATGCATTGTAGTTTTAGGGGTTTTAGCTACTCCCTAAGTTCATCTTAAGGGTAATCATGCATTAGCTAATACTTAATTAATATTTAATTGATTATTAGTCTAATTCATTTCATGCACTTAAGCTAAACTCAGGAGTGATTTTTTATATTTACTAAGTGTTTTTTATGTTAACTGAAGTGAGCTATTATTAAATGATTTTGTCTCATCACATGTGTTGTTAACACTTGTCATGATCTAATCCATTTATCATTTAGGGTTTCTCCTATATAGCACTCAACCCTCATATTATCTTAACCTTTTGAGAACTCTTGATCTCCTTTAAGACTCTTGAGGTTCATTTTGTAGCTTCTTATTGTTGATGATATAGCATATTATTGTTCGCAAATCTCTTGCATGGAAGGTGCCTTTGTTCACTATTTGATCCCTTGTCTTGTGTTTATTCATAATTATAACACATATTACGGTTCCAATACATAATTTAAGGATTAACAATACATTAATACTTCAATGCACAACCACACTTGAAAATATATGCACAAGGGTCCAATGTATAATTCACCACAAAGTTACTAACAATCCAACTAAAAATATAAACAAGGAATAGCCTAAAACAAGGAGCATCAATACTTTTAATCTACATGCTTTTCATTTTATTTGCATCCACTAATCATTTCATTCTAATGTAGTTGAAAAAGAGAGAAAAACACTCTAAATCCATATTATAATTCATCAATTGATATATGCTAAAATCATTTACCTTAAATAGTTATAACAAAAAAAAATGCATCACCACATTGACAAATACATATATTGTAATCAAGACTAAACAAAGATGTACAAGAGTTGTCACATCCTACTAATACCCCACAAGAAGATGTGGTAACAACCATCACTATAAAGCAATGAGTTAGTACAACCTCTCACTCATGAAAAGAATCACAAGGACTTATTAGGGACCAAAAACCTTGTAGACACATAAAATAATATTTAATTAAATAAATACTTGTTATTTATTTAATTTAACCCCTTCCCTTATCCTAATAATTAATTAAATAAAGATCCATTATTTATTTAATTAATTTCTCCATTACCTTTATCCACCACCTTTAATTAAATAAATCTACATTTATTTGATTAAAACTAACCTTTTTCCCACTTTCCTCTAAAATTCCCTAGCATTTCTTAAGTTAATTAATCCTAGATTAATTAACTTTATCCCCATCCTAATCACTATTATCCCATTCTCCAGTTGTTAACTCCACCCAAGTTTATTAACTCAACCCTTCCTCATTAAATCAATTAATCCATAATTAATTGATTTAATCCCTAAGCCTAATTCTCATTACCATTATTTCCTAATTTTAAGTTCCCTCACCTCTCCCTAAGCTTGCCACAGGGTGACAAGTGTCCTAGCCTATCCTATACCCTCTTCTCACACATGTGTGAGATCTCACCTACCTCTTACATAATCTCTTCCCAATGTGTGCTCACACATGTGTGAGCACACCTCCTCCCCTCTTGTGACACTTGCTAATCCTTCTTCATTCCTTGATCCAACCCCTATCTCTCTTTTAATCTCAGCCTTCCATCAACCAGTCAATCCTAACCCTTGGTTCAGCTCACCAAATTTCTATATATTGAGGCCTTGGCTCTCATTCTTGATATCCACATTCACCATAGCTTTATGTTGTCCAAATATGCATTGAATATATCGCCATCACACCATTATGCTACCCAAATATTGAGCAACCACATCCACTACCAACATTGGAGCAAATCTGCAAGACTAGGGTGAATCTTGTGAGCTCAATCCATGAAGAGGATGAGACTATGAAGGTAAAATCTTATTTGTATATTCCCTTTATGCATTTTATCCATTTACCTTCATTAATCTATTTTTCCTTCAAATTCAACATTCGTCTATTCACAATTTCAACCACTATCTTTGAATCTTTGTTGAAACTATCATCTCAAGCCTATTGATTTGTGCACACCAAAAATTGAGAGAAACATATCATAAGACTTTAAATGCAATGAAGAGAAGAGCAATAGAGGCCAATCAATGATGGCATTGAAGGTATAACTTGTTTGTTTACTTTTAATCTTTTATGCCAATTTGTGCTCTATTGTTTGATTAGGGATTTAAAGCTTATTTCTAATAGTTTGTGGTTGTTGTGTGTGCTAAAATCTTTCTATCCTAATTTTCCCATGCACACCAACATGTTAGACATGGCATAATTTTTTTGTGAAATTTACTTGAAATTGGACATGGAAAAGGAGAGCACGATAGAGTAAGAGCATGTGCAAAACGTGCACTTCGCCAAAATGAACTTGCAAGTAACACCATACAAAATCCAAATGAAATTGTTGAATGGTGCAAAAGCCTTTTTGATGCTCATGAAATAAAAAATGACTTTTGGGAAGTTAAAGGTATTCAATTTTTTATTTTAAACTTCATTTATATTGAGTACATGAAATGAATATACTTCTTAATTGAATGCTTGAAATTTAATATTAGACTAAGTTTTTTCATATTTATTTATAGATATTGATCACTCAAATCCTTATAATTGTCAAAGAATTATTGATATTAGAAGTTTGAATTAAGTGATGACTACAACACATAGCAAGCCTCTTGTTATTCAAGTGAGAAAAATCATGTTTGTGTTAACTACATTAAGAACAATGCAAATACTCTACAATGTGAGAATATTAGAGATAAACATGTTTCACAATGGGAAATAAAACAATTAGTATCAATGTCTTCTTATGATGATAGTGACATTGTAGATGTCTATGATCATCTATATTTAGTTGATTATGAATGTGTATCTCATTTAGTTGTTTTTGATAAGATAAGCAACATTTACAGGGTGTTGTACCCTTTACACAGAGAACCCAGAGGGCCAAAGGAAAAACAAACAGAGACAATTGATTGACAACTGTAGAACAAAAAGCAAAGATTAGACAGCCCAAAAAGAGGGGACCAATCTGACTCCTTGAACCTGAGGCCACACAGAGGCAATGGATTTGGGGAGTCTTGTCTTCTTCCTCAGCACAACTGACCAAAAAGGCTCAGAAACAAAATCCACTGAATGAGGCGAGGGGAGTGGATCCATAATAGCCACCCTGGATGAGGAGCCATCACACAGCGAGGGAGCTGATAGTGAAGAAGAGATAGGAGAAATCAAAGGACCAGTAGCATCAATCAGCAAGAATGAGATGAGGCCCCAGCTGACACAATGAAAACAAGGACCACAAAAAGGTTTGTTTAGAGGGCTGCTGAGATGGAAGCCAGCGCCAAGGGGAGGAAACAGGGAGGTCGCTGCCGGAGATCATCTCAGAGAGGGAGAGTCCACCATGGGGATAGTGCAGAGGCTTTTCTTTTCCTGCCAAAGTAGCAACACCTTCGCGGTGACAAGGAGGCTGACTAGAGGCTAGGTGACCACCAGAGAAATGACGCCTACATCGAAAAGGGAGCCCCTCATAGTCCAGAAGATGCTTCTAAGGTATGTCATCCACCATCAAAACCACATCACCATGGAGAGGTTTGGAGATGTCCAAATCGATTAAAATATGAGCCACCATAGTAAGCCCAAGATCCCAAGTCATAGAATCCACCTTCAAAAAGCTGCCAATAGCTTCAAAGCAAGAATCCTCTCAAAACTTGAGTAGAAGTTTCAACAATTGAACCCAAACAGATCTCATTTAGTTGTTACATGTATACTTTAAATATATTTTAATTATTTTAATAATTTATATTATGGTTGAGTTGAAAGATAAAAGTTTGAATAATTTTTCAACTCTAATGTACATGTATATTTTTGGTATAGGAGATATTTTCACTATGGTTGCAAATCTTAGTGATAGAAAAGTTGTAGATTAGTATCTATTAAGATGCACACAACCAAAATGCAAATTGACATAATTAATGATAGATAGTGATGGACAAGAGTATCCCACTAGATCAGTCATTTTTATTTTTTTGATCGGTGATAATTATTTATATTTTATTGAATATAAAGTAAACCAAAATATAGTAGTTTCAAAGCATAATCATAGAATTCCAATAGTTGTTTAACTAGCACAAACCCCAAGGAAAGCTAGCAGCACCAAAATTATAATTCTAAGCTAACACCCTTCCCGACTATTCCAATCCCCATCCGAATTACATATACTATATAAAAATGAGTTTTTCCAGACTCCATAAAAAAAAACTGATACAGGAACAAATTTTAACATTTAACAGCACCAAAAAAGCCACATTTTTACTAGTTCCTCGCCAACAGTTCATCCAACTCCAATGGAAAGATTTCCATTATCAACTAACCTGCTTACCGAGATTGGAATTTCCTTCCCCACGGCTCTTCAGTATCTCATTTCCAAAGTCACGTTTTTTTGACTCCAATTCTAATTTTAGATTTTTATGTTTCTTACACTTCCACCATACAACGGTCCTTGGTTTCATCTTACAGGCCATCGATGAAAAGGTGATTTACCCATCTCGGTTTGCCCGCCAAATACAACCTTCAATTTTTCACTAGCCCATTCTGCTTGGAATGCTTCCGTAGAAATTTGCATGCCACCATCAAAACTGATACTTTTGGCACCCGGGGTTCCTCATTCCTCTCACCTCTTTCATTCGCTGAAACCTCGTCTACAGCTACACCACCATCACAATGATAAATGTTAGGTATTTGCGTGCGTAGTCCGGCGCTTTCGGAAGCATGCGCGAATGGCTTCTTTTGCCAGCGCGGCAGCTAAAGGGAAGTCTCTGCAATTTGCTTCGATGGCCCTGATCCGTTTATTCAGGATAGCGTTTGTATGGCTAAAACAACCACCTTCACCATGCTATCAAACAAACAAAGCACCATTCATCCACACCCCAAGAAGCATTTAAGGTGGTGGAGTGATTGAAACACCTCGCTTTGCCAGCCGACTCCATAAATGTTGAACATACATTCAACGCTGGAAAAAACACCTCCATCAATGCTCCTTTGCATATTCTTATCTCCATCCAACTTGTTAAGTACGCATGCCTGCATTATTCCCTAAGCCAAGTCCTTTACATTTATGACACTAAAATCTTCAAACATTAAAACATCTACCCTTGTTAAAGAGAGAGCCCACTTCAACATGATATCCACCTCCACATTTTTCGAAGGCCTAATATGGCTTACCTTAAAATCTTTAAAAAAAAACTAACTCTTCAATTATTCTTCTGACCATTCCTTACAAATGTCGCGCTGCAATATTTCCTTTTATGATTGCTTGGATGATTATTTGAGAATCCCCCTCCAATTGTATTCTTGATATCCCTAGCCTCCTAGCTAGTTTGATTGCCATTAAGGTTGTTGTTGCTTCTGCAACATTATTAGTCTCATCCTTCAATCTCATTACACCTAAGGCTAAAACATTTCCATTCCAATCTTGGATAATACATCCAACACCAAATGGTCTTGGATTTCCTTTTGACGCTCCGTAAAAGTTGACCTTCCACCATCCTTCCTTAGGTTTTTCCCATTTGTCATCTTCGAAAGAAGATTGAGTTGGATTAACCCAACTAGCCCCCTTAACGGGCCACTAGACTAGTCATTGTTGAAAACACCTATTATCAACATATAAAGACAAATAAAAATGATATTATATTTATTTATTACATGTCAACAAAATGTTCTACATTATAGTCACTTAGTTATAATAACAAGATTCAATTTAAAAACTTTACTAAAACAAAAAGACATGGTCAACAAAAGTGGAGGTTGTCTACTGAATATTGTGAAAAGATTTTAGAGATAATAAAAGATAGAGAGGATCGAGATTATATGTTCCAAGAGTTTTAAGTTAAATTGATATATAAATTACATGTTACTTCTCAAAATATGTTTTCTAGTCATATACATTGTCATGCCCTACTTGATGAGTCACATAATTGCTATTTTATAGGGTTATGTCCTCAATTATTTTGATACTTTCATAACATGTCACATTGTCAAAGATTGTGATTAATTATAAGGCATTAAAAATAGTTATTAATATGATGATAAATATTTGCATATTTGTGTGTTTGTTGTTATGTAATGCAATGTTTCGATAAATTATATTGATTATGATGAATAAGTGCTTTGTGTAGTAGTTAATCTTGTATACAACAAAGAGGAAGCAATCAACCAAATACAATGACATGTAGCTATAGGAGTTGGTAGCCCACACCCGAAGAACCATGGACCTGCTAAGGGAGTAACACTTAATGCAGACTCAACCATAGACCATTGGGCATTTAAGATTTGTCTCCAACTAAAGGGGGACATTGCTACATGGTTGCAAAAACTCCTTTGTTTGTTGCCAACACCTTGTCATTTGCCCATGCATGCCTGTGAAATCAGGCTTTCTATCTCTAACAGTAGAATCCAATTAGGACTTTACTTGTCACTATCTCTTTTGTTTCTCTACTATAATAATCTTCTTCCTAATTGGCAAGAATGAGTTGACAAGTAGTGTTTAGAGTCCTAGTTGACTAGAGTTAAGCTTAATATATGTTTTAGAACTTTGTAAATGAAAACAACAATAATCTTTTTTCTTCAACTATTGTATTTTCTTTTGAATAGCAAAATAAATCTTTTTATTTGAATTATTAAATCAATGAATCAACGATGCATAGAGAATTGAACAGATAGTCATCTTATGTGTTAAGAAAGAATGTTGATAGCCAAGCAAGGGCCCACTTGAAGTATGATGCTACTATGTTGTTAAATTACTGATTAACTTATTTTCCTTCTACATTGTATTGGCAATTGATAAATGCCATTACCCACTTATAATTGAATAGTATTTGTTAATATGCAAAAACAAGAACTTACTTGTAGCTTTAGTCTAATAGCAACAGTTTGTTATGTAGGCTTTGTATGATTTCTTAATTAGGTTCCTTTTCAATACAATAAACTTACTTTCTATGTTAACACTTCTTAGGAATAACTTTCCCAGCCATACATATAGTACTAGTATCATCTTAAGAAACACATCCCTGGTTTATAACTAAATATAAATTCATATTACTAATGATTGTTTGATAGAGGATGATCCAATCCATTGGGTAGATGTGCACGACTAAAATGCTCCACATCATTAGGTAATAAGGCTGCACATATGTTTTTGGCGCTTTTGTCGAGGTTGGTGCCAAGCTATGAGAGTATCTACATTTTTAAAAGTGATTCCCTGTTTTCATAGATATAGTAACTTTCATTTTTAGCACTTAGGATTGTTAGAAATTATACCAAATATCAAACTCTCTACTAACACCTTACAAGCAAGGTGGGAAGTGGTACACAACTATTGCATGCAGATGAGAGATCCTCGAAGGAGGTTTCTTCCAAATTTGACTCCTCATGAAAACACATCTACAACAATGGCATAAATAAACGTAGGCAAAGAAAGTGCATCGTTGACTCCTAAAATATATCATTCTGAAGCTAACCCACTAATCATTTCTAGTTAGGACTCCAATAGTCCACTACTTCAACCTACTCCATCACTCCTTGATCCTAATCTCTAATTGACAATGGGGACCTTGGAGTTGTAGGAGACCAACCTCCTGAAATTACTACTTTTCAATTCCCCATCTATGATCAACAAGGGAATGCTACTATGAAAAATATACCTCCCTTTGCTCTTCCCATCTTCCATGGCCTTATAACAAAGGATCCTAATATGTTCATATTTGAATTCAATGTCCTTTGTAAGAGTTATGGTTAGACCACATATGCACACCAATTGAAATTGTTTCCAACCACACTAAAGGACTCTACTCTGAGATGGTTCATGGTATTTGGAAGAAATGCAGTGACCGACTAGAATACCATGAAGGAGAAATTTTTAAGGAAGTGCAAAGATTACTATAGAGGGGTAGACATGGGAGGAGACAATATTTGTAGAATGACTCAAAAAGAGGATGAGCCACTAGAAGACTATGTTGAGAGATTCTTGTTGTCTCCAAAAATCCAAACAAAATTAACTAACTAGAGATTCCTTGAAATTAATTTTCTTACGAGGGGTTAATGAGGAATGCCTGGTTGCCCTAAACTTAATATGATCATATCTCAAGTTCCATGGGAGCATGTTTGCCAACTTTGTAGGAACTATTCATGTTCCACAATGAAGAAGACATGCAACTTGTGAGCAATGATGACTAAAACAGTTGTAGGTGTCTCAAGAATGGAGCTTAGTAACCCATTAAAGGACATGAAGCAAGACATCATCAACCATATGGAAACCCAACTAGATACTTTGCATGCTAGGAAGAAACAAGAGGAAGTAGAAGCGACTTTAGCAAGTGCAAAAGGGTGGCGAGCATTGAAGATAGATATGAATGACCAAAGTTCAAGGCATTGAAGGACAAGGATGGACAAGTATTTTACCTAGCACAACACAAACCATGGAATTAGTGACAAGGTACTCCTCAAGATCCATTATCTTATAATGCTCCTTTCTTGAACTCTTTTGCAAATAATTCTCCATGGTATAATCAACCTCCTCTAGCATGGTCAAACTATATGTCACCTAGATGGACACCTCCCTAAGGAGTTTAGCCACAACAACACTAACAATCACCTTAGTCCTCATGGAAACAAAAACAATGGCAGGGAAACCAACCCTTGCCTAATCCTAATGTAGGCTACTTGCAACAACCATAGGCATTGCCCCAATAGTTAGCTATTTTGCCAAATCTTGCTAATCCTACTCCTAATCCGCCAAGGCCACTAAATTACCAATCCAACATGCGCCTAACCCTAACAGTAATTCTATTCAACAAGCTTATTCTAATGACACCATTCAATATCCAATCCATGTAGTTAAGATTAGCAATGAAGTGTGGTTAAGATTAGCAATGTGCACCTTCGTTCACAGAAAATGCTACCCACTCTTAAATCACCAATAATTATGGAGATTCCCCCTAAGGAATATTCCAATGATGTTAACCCATAGCCAAACCATTCAAGTTAACACCATAAGAAAAATGAAGTTATCCATAAATGGCCCCCATTTCCAGAAAGACTGAACACAAAAAAGTGTGAACTTGAGCCTAAGTTTGATTTCTTAGGATAATTGAAAAATTATATAAAAATTCCCTTGTTTTAGGCCATCAAGGATGTTCCAATTTATAGCAAAAAAATTCAAAAAATGTGTTTAAAGAAACTAGGCAAAAAGCGAAAAAAACCCCAAATTGTCCATGTCATGGTACAACTGCAGGCATTATGTTAGGCAAGGTGGTTGGTTCCAAAATACACAAACCTTGGTAGCCCAGTCATTGATATGTGTATTAATGACAATATTGCAAATAGTAGATAGTCCAATAGTTAAACCTAAAGGTGTCATAGAGGACCTGGTCATCATACTAGATTAATGGGAATACCCTATTGATTTCATGGTTCTCTAGCCAAAGACTCCCATAGGGGGATATCCACTCATATTGAGACTTCCATGGTTGGCAAAAACCATTTCAATAGTAAGTGCAACAAATAACTAGTATATAAGAATATGTATGAACATAGATATAATAAAGTGAAGTGTATAGAAATATATATAGATAGGTGTGAAAAGTGAAACAAAAAATTAATATTAACTTCACATAAAATAACATTATTGAACTTAAACTAAAACAAATATGTTTTAGTGTCATAATCTCCACATGTTTTCCCATTAAAAGAAGAGAATCATCATTGGAAAGATACCCACCCCATCCTTTATTTTATTGAAGTCAATCACGGATTGATAAAGACCTCCCAAAAGTCAAGAGCACCGTGTTCAAACTATGTAGAAGAAATCCCATAAGGTCGATCATATAATTGCATTATTAAAAAATATATATATGACAATAAATACTATGAAGTTATCCATAAATGGCCCCATTTCCGTAGTAAAAGACTGAACACAAAAAAGTGTGAACTTGAGCCTAAGTTTGATTTCTTAGGACAATTGAAAAATTATATAAAAATTCCCTTGTTTTAGGCCATCAAGGATGTTCCAATTTATAGCAAAAAAATTCAAAAAATGTGTTTAAAGAAACTAGGCAAAAAGCAAAAAAAACCCTAAATTGTCCATGTCATGGTACAACTGTAGGCATTATGTTAGGCAAGGTGGTTGGTTCCAAAATACACAGACCTTGGTAGCCCAGTCATTGATATGTGTATTAATGACAATATTGCAAATAGTAGATAGTCCAATAGTTAAACCTAAAGGTGTCATAGAGGACCTAGTCATAATACTAGATTAATGGGAATACCCTATTGATTTCATGGTTCTCTAGCCAAAGACTCCCATAGGGGGATATCAACTCATATTGAGACTTCCATGGTTGGCAAAAACCATTTCAATAGTAAGTGTAACAAATAACTAGTATATAAGAATATGTATGAACATAGATATAATAAAGTGAAGTGTATAGAAATATATATAGATAGGTGTGAAAAATGAAACAAATAATTAATATTAACTTCACATAAAATAACATTATTGAACTTAAACTAAAACAAATATGTTTTAGTGTCATAATCTCCACATGTTTTCCCATTAAAAGAAGAGAATCATCATTGGAAAGATACCCACCCCATCCTTTATTTTATTGACGTCAATCACGGATTGATATAGACCGAATCATCATTGGAAAGATACCCACCCCATCATTTATTTTATTGAGGTCAATCACGGATTGATCAAGACCTCCCAAAAGTCAAGAGCACCGTGTTCAAACTATGTAGAAGAAATCCCATAAGGTCGATCATATAATTGCATTATTAAAAAATATATATATGACAATAAATACTATGAGAACGTGTTTTTTTTTCCTTTTCTTTTATTAGACAAAAGTGGTTGATAATATTATGGATATATTATTTTTGTATGTACCATGTCAAATGTATTTTGTTGGAATAATAATTTTTATTATTTTGAATATTGTGTTTTATATTTAATTAAATTTGGTAAATATATAAATAGTTTTTATGGAAATGAAAGAATTGACTATAATTAAAAAATTTAAAAATAATTTAACATTTTATTTCAAGATTTTTTAAATAATTTTTTTTTTAGTTTTTATTATGGAGTGTATTTGATGTAGTTTTCAATTTTGTGATTATTGTTTTTATGAAATGGTATTTTTGTATGTGTTTGTACTTCTAAATTCTCTAAATTTATTATTAGTCATTAAAAACATTCCAAATTTTTTAAAACCAGATTGTTAAAATTTAAACTTTTTTATATATAATTAATATAATACCAAATATACTACCATTTTTTTCTCTAAAAATTAATTACTAACTTAATTTCTAACATAACATGAATATTTTTTAAATCATAAAATCAATTTCAAGATATACCTGTTTTAATGAGAAAAATTCTTTTTAAAAATTTGTCTGCAATCACGCTACCATTAAAACATCATATTTCATAGTCACTATGCAATACTCAACAGCTTAATATTTTAACGCTCATATTATATAAGCAAATAAATAATAGTTTTCAACCAGCAATTGACGCGCGCCTCGGTTATAACATCTCTTTTTAAACTTTGCATTATGCAATAATGCCGGAGTTTAAGGTCAACGAAACGTGATCTTATGACAAGGTGGTAACTTCTAACAGCTCTTAAATGGAGACAAAGTTGCCAACAGTGGCTGGAATGTTATAGAGGGAACTGTGATGTAATATTTGCTTGGAAGTTGGCTTCTATGGCCCCTTAGAAAAAAGCACCAGTATAAGAAGCTATATAGCATTATAAAGCTGTAGGTTTAGCATATTTTAGGACAATGGCTCATCCTGTATCAACAGATGACATAGAGTCATTCAGAGAGGAATTGGCTGAAGTGGGAAGGAGCATGCGACTGATAAGTAGTAATCGTCTGAGCTTCAGAAGCAAGAGGCACAGTAGCATCTTCAGTCAAGCATCGTCTTCCCGATTCAATGAAGGAGAAGATGTTGTAGATGATGAGGAGGCCCTGCATTGGGCGGCCATAGAAAAACTTCCATCCTATGATAGAATCAGAGCATCTATCTTCAAGGAATATGATGAGGATGGCATAGTCACAGACAGGCGTATTGTGGATGTCAGGCATTTCAAGCCTCTGCAGAGGCATCTGCTCATTGAGAAATTGATCAAGGACATAGAGAAAGACAATGAAAGGTTGCTTAAGAAGCTCAGAGACAGAATAGACAAGTAAGTAGCTTGATTTCTTTCCATTGGGATAGCTCTAGTAAGAGCTTATCTTTCATCTAAATTTGCAACTATTTGGAAAATAATATTTTCATTTGGGCAGCACTACAGCTAATTTTATTTTTCACATAATTGCAAACTTATGTAAAAGATAAGCTGCTGTTAACTGATATAACAAAAGAAGACTAGACCAGGCCAAAATTTTAGCACGGTACCATCTGACTTTGGTTGGACAAATCTTTCATGGCACAGAGACATAATTTAGCTTAGATGTATGAAAATCATTTCTTTTACATTGGATGCACAAGCACTTCATATTGGGTTACATGTCTGATTTAAAACAAAATTGGAAGTTTGTTACATTTTTGCATCACACGTACACATTACAATCTTCTTTTAAAGTTTTGCGGCACAGTGCCATTTTGTCTTAAGCTATCTTCTAGATCTGAATGCTTAGTATGAAAAAATAAGTTATCATGTTTTATCTGCATGTTTTGCAGAGTGGGCATAGAGATGTCAACAGTAGAAGTCAGATACCAAAACTTGACCGTAGATGCACATTGCCTTATTGGTAGTAGAGCTCTTCCAACACTTTGGAATGTTGTGAGAAATGGTTTTGAGGTATGAAACCATTCAGTTCAGCTGTTTTTTCATTTAAGAATTGTACACTGTTAATAGTTTGTTGAAGGGAGATTGACCGTGATGCTCTTATCAATCAGATTGGAGCTTATTTTAAACAAAGTATTGCTGAGTAGTGCAGTTATTATTCAATGATTGCTGAGAATACTAATGTTGGGTATATCTGTTTGAATTTAGGCTATCCTGGACATGGTGCATCTTTCGCCATCAGAAAAAGCAAATTTTACCATTCTAAAAGATGTAAATGGTGTAATCAACCCTTCACGGTAAGCCATATCTCTGTAGGATGTCCAAGATATGTTAAGCCTGTAGAGGATGCATGCCTTATTTCATAGGAAAATATTAAGCTAGT
Organism: Sequoia sempervirens; assembly: GCA_007258455.2. Lineage (NCBI taxonomy): Eukaryota > Viridiplantae > Streptophyta > Pinopsida > Cupressales > Cupressaceae > Sequoia > Sequoia sempervirens. The sequence continues at coordinate 22,399 of VDFB02126352.1, forward strand.
CAGTGAGGCATGGTGACAAATTGGATTTGACATGGAAAGATTGATTGCTATAAGTGGTCAGGAAGTTGTAGGAATGACTGACTGTTATAAGTGGTCAGATAGATGTAGGTAATTGAGTCAGAAAGAGAGAATAGGAACTCCTGCAAGAGAAGCTAGAGAACAGAGATGAGAAAGGGAAGTCCTGGGATTGTGCAGAGGAGAGTGAAGGAAATTTGTGGGTCATTGGCTGTAAAAAACTTGGTTGCATAGGAATTTCAGGGGGGAAACTGACAGAAGAGAAAATAGGTGGCAAAGAATTGGAGACACATATCTTATCTTGATCATAATTAAATTTGATAGATAAAAATAATGGAACATGCCATAGATAATATACCCCAAAAATGTAACCTATCCAGAAGAACCCAGTGGAAGCACCATCCTCTGCAACAATAGTAACCAGACACATTGAACGAAAACCAATTGATGCATAGGAGGTTGCTTTATTTCAACTAGAACAAGCAGCTACAGATAAGCAAGGAAAGTATAAGACTTTGCAGATTGTATCCAATTACCCCACTCTACATTGGTAACAATCATGATGTGTAATATTTTCCTCAACCAATTGAAAAAGTAGATGAGAAAATATAGCACGGAACAATCGTGACTCATTTGCAGGACAAAACCAGGGCATGAGTATCAAAATGCATGATTTGCTTTCAATGAATGCTTACAAAATTGGGGAGGCAGTGGAAGAAATAAAGCTTTGACCCATTAGATATATAAAGGGAAAAACCACCTCAAGTACCTTGATAGGAAGAACAAGCAATTAATTCATGATTCTACTAATATTCTGAAATTAATAAGAACAAAGAACTAGTGCAGCTAACATGTCGAACCATGGAGAAGAGGATGAACCAAGGAAATACTGTTTTTGTTGAAGGCCTATTGGCTAGGTTGTAGAGCTTGCAAATATGAGATTCAAAAAAAGAGCCTTTAGGTCGACCAAGCAAAAAAGTGTTATGACAGCCAAAGCAACATGTAAAGGATGTAATAAATGGCAGTGTCATTTCAATATGAAAGCAGCTGATTTGATGTCATTGATTTGCAAAGAAATGTACACCTTATGATAAAGGTTAACAATGACGGTGATTATTTATTGGATCATGATGGTAGTACACCTTATTCTGGTGAATTTATAGTGTCATATAGAGAACTAAAACCTATAGATACTTATACTATCATAGCTCAGAGAGACCAAAATAATAATCCCAACACAAATTGAGAGATAAATTGGACTAGTGTGTTTTTTGAAGATGCAAATGTTCCAGTAAGAGCTTCTCGTTGGAACATCACAAAATAGGTAGTTTTCAATTTTTGATACCCTTATAATTGAAAATTGCAATGCTTTTAGTTTACTGTGTTTTGAAAGTAATCAATCATTTTTCTTGATCAACACGACAAGGATAAGCAAGAATAACAAGACAATTTGTGACAAACAAGAAGTCCATGTTAAAGAGGGATCAACGGGATGAAACCAAAAGAATCACAAACAGATAATAGTGGAAAATACAAAGATGATGAGTTGAGTAGTTTCAATGTTGAGATACCTTGAAACTCATCCCATATATACATTCTTCCTCAGCTCTCTCAGCCACACAAATGGCCAAAAATGTCGAGCAGTTTCAAGAAGCAGAAACATCATTTCCACATTGTTTTATAGATTATTTTGTACTGGAAACATTACCTAGAATGAAATGGGGGATAAGTTATTGATTGCATTTCTGATAAAAGGGATGAAAAGTAAGGAAATAAAATACTATAGTAATTAAAAGGCAATTTCCAATCTTGATTTTGCATTTCAAATTAAGGATGTCTATTTATGAACCATAACATATGCAAAATAGTGTTCAAGATGTTGTCTGTTCCAATTCTTCTG
>VDFB02126353.1:0-36145 GCA_007258455.2 Sequoia sempervirens
TTTCTAATTTGCAAGGTCCCAATCTTCTTGCTTCATGCCTGAAGGTTTCGTTCCAGACACAACAAGCCAAAGATCACGATCAACCAACAGATCTTCCATTTTGAGTTTCCACAACTCAAAATTGCTGCCATTGAATTTCTCAATTTCAATCTTTCCTGATGTACTTGGCATTGCCATCATAATCTGTAATTTAAATTACTAGACTTCTACAAGACTCCCATTGAATAGAATTGACACAAAAAACCCAACCTACCCACAAGGATAACACAACTGGCCAGGCTCTGATACCACTTGTAAATAAATCTTAAGGTGTAGAACAAACTCTCCTAATGTCAAAACTCAGAGAAGAATGAAAATATGTCTTTAAATTTTGCAATTACAGTTCATTAAGATGCACATGAAAAGAATAACAGAATAGAAAAATGAACACATACACAATTGGACACCAAATTTACATGGGAAAACCCTTATGGGAGAAAAAACCCACCACACCAAAGAAAAATCACTTGTATTACAGTAATTGAATTACATACAAGTTGCAGACTCTCCTTTTAGATGTCAATTTTATAGCAACAACATTTCCCTGATCAAACTTGCATAATAGAACATCATTGTTACAATGCTCTTTAAAGCATATAATGAAATTCACACACTAATCAATTCCAAAAATGAACAACTCTACCACCATTCAAACTGTTCAACCTTCGACCATTACAAAGTTCCATTTTGTTCATAGTTCACAAATAGTTTGTTGATCTCCCACAAGTGAATGATCACAACAGTCCAAGTGCAAATGGTTTACATTATGCTTCTCTCATTGGTTAAAAAAAAACCATGTAGGATATTCATTCGGTCAAAAGATTCTTCAACTATATCATATATCAGTGAGACACCAGACCATGTCTTATCAATGCCAAATTTCCCATTTGACAATCATAGACTACACAATCTTCAAATGGTCCATCACTTAGACTTGGTGAAGTCTCTCCGACCAAAAGATCATCGGGTTGAGAACCTTCCTTGGAGAGAGTCTCCAAAGCTCCTCCGACTGTTCATGTCATACTGATAGGAATTCTCTTTGTTCATATCTTCGGCAAGACTCACCCTGATCCCAATCCATTGGTCGAACTTCAACCATCGAACGAAGATCTTAACACTGGGCTGAAGTCATATTTCACACTGATGAAGAACCATCAACAAGGCTCACATCGACCATACCCCATCGGCTAGACTCCTACCTTCATTGAGAGATATAAAACTTGTGCTGACCGTTTAGGTCACACCGATGATGACCATTGGCAAGAGTCTCCTCGATGGAACTCTTCGGCCAGACTTCAACCGTCATCAAGAGTTAGGAATCCCATGTCAACAGTTCAGGTTACACCAATGGCTCTGGTTGGAAAGATAGATCATAGGTCTCACTGATTTAATCACTTCAAGCCTTTAGAACTAAGCTACTTGTCGACAAGACATTCCAAGGGTCTCACCAATTTTTATCTTTTAGGAGTTTCATGTTAGTAATTTTGAGGCACATTTTCCAACAGATAGGAAAGATGTACCATGATACAATTTGACAGGAAGGGGATCCATGATTTGGGATACTTTGAAGAGAGGAGTGTAGTTAGTTAAAAATGGTCTTTTTCTGGATTTATAATAGGGGTTTAGATGCCTTGTTCTAGGAGGATTCTTGGGATGGGTTCCCTCCTATCTTGTCTGAATACCCCCACCTTCAACCTCTTTGTGATAGCTTTCTTGCAGTAGGTTGGAGTAAAGTTGAGGATTTTAAGGTGACTTTAAGGGTGGGTTGTGGCGAGGTATCCAAATTGAAAGAACCTCGTGAATGGCCTCTAGGGGGTTCTAAGGGTGAGAGGGAGACTCTTGCTAGGATTATTGCAGGTAGAGCGTGTAACTCTTTGAGAGAAGCTGATACCCTCGCTTAGGGACCTAATTCGAAGGGAAATTTTTCAGTGGCCCCTGGTTCTCAAGAGTTGGAAAGATTAACTTTTGATAGGATGGAAATTTCTTGGTGGAAGCAGGTTTGGAATAAGTCAGCTTGGGCCAAATGTAATTTTTTCTTGTTGCTTGTGGTGTAGAATAAATGTCTTACCTGGGAGAATATTTAGAAGAGGGGTTTTCATGGGCCTTCTATCTATGTTTTATGTAATAAAAGTGAAGAAAATATCTCGCACCTCTTTTTCCAATGCTCTTTCACTAGGGTTATTTGACACTGGTGGTGGAAAGCTTGGGAGCATGCTTGTATTCATGCTAACTCTCTAGTTGAGTTCTAGAATTTTCTTGGTAGACCCACTTCTAAGACTTCCTTTCTTGAGGTGGCTTGGGATATTGGTCCAGGATTTATTATCTGGCAGGTGTGGTTGGAAAGGAACCACATGATATTTCAAGGTAAGCTGAAGATGGTGCAACAGGTGTGGTTGCAAGTAATAAATATGCTTTAGGAGACCCTAGCTGTGAAGTGTGACCTCTTTGAGGATATTGATCCTGGAGATGTGCGAGTGGTTCAAAATTTGAATATTTTTTGTGTTGGTTCTAGTGATGCTCTTTGTAAGAAACAACAGGTTAGAATCAGGCAAGCTAAAAGGAAGCTTTGTAGGGAGGGAAATTGGTTCCCCCCCTTTGGGGACTCTTAAGACCAATACTGATAGGTCTTCAAGGGGAAATCCTGGACATGCTAGGGTTGGAGGAATTGGTAGGGATAGATCTGGTAAGGTTATTTTCTTCTTCTCATAATATAAGGGGTTATAGACCAATAATTAAATGGAGGCTCTTGTTGTCCTCTTGGTTCTTGAAAGAGGATGTGCTCTTGGATGGATCAAGATTATCTATGAGTCTAACTCCCAGGTTGTAGTGGATATGTTGATTCTACAACAGATGGAGGATGTGGATTGGCATCTGGTTGTGGTGGGTAGACATATTATTAGGTTGAGTGCTTTTTTGGATGTAGTCTCTTTTTGCTATGTTCCATGCAAGTGGAATAGGACTGCTGATTGTCCGGCTAAGTGGGCTTCTGATCACGGGGAGGGATGGAAGGCGTGAGATTGGGCTCACATGCCTTTGGATTATGTTCATGATCTTGAGAGTCTGGTCAAGGAAGATATGGATGATTAGTTGTGCCCCTTTTGGGGGATTTTTTTTGTTATTGTTGTTTTCTCTTTCAGGCTTGAGGTCCCTGCATGTTGCACTTTGCTGATTGATTCAATAATTTTTTACCCCTTTTTTTAAGAAAAAAATGTATGCATATATATAATAACAATTAAAATTCTTAAATTTAATTTAAATTTATACACTTGAGGTATTTAAAATTACCTGACATCTAGGGTCTACATCATGTAGAGGATGTTGCATAGGAATTTGAAGAGAAGCATGCCCTAATCTTGGAACCTATATACATGGCATACATATGTATATGCATATAAAGTTAGAAAACTTGTGCTTTTTATGTGTGAATGTAAAAATATACATGTTCATGCTTAAATGAACTCTAGAACTCTTTTTAAATATCTCATGATGATGTATAGGATCACCAACATACTACAAATCTCCAAAACATAGAAAAATTTCATCATGCTCCTATTTATGAAATTTTCTTATGTGATTTCAATAGAGAGTTAGAACTTGGACATGTGATCTAGTTTAAAATAATTTTTTAAATATACATGTGAATTTTTGAACATAATATATATAAATTTATACCTGAACTATAGTTTGGAGGACCCTCCCAATCTCACTGATCTCATAAGAATGAATGGACATGGAAAAAAATGTACATGGTGCATTATCGAAGCCAAAAAGAAGCATGTTATATGTGCCTCCTCCAAAATTAGGTGCAATAACCTCAACCTAATCTAAAACATACTAAGGGGGGCCTATAGGATCAATTAGAACATGTCAAGGGGGGGTTGTAAAATCAACTAGAATATCATGATGTCACCCCATGCCTTGTGAAGCTACCTCACCATGGATTCTTTTTCTACCAAAATATCATTTAATATGTATTGATATATCATCAAGAGGTATCACATGCTCATCACTAATAAACTGGTATGCAACTAATAGATCATTGGTGAAGCAAGTACATAAATTATGCAAAGAATAAACCTCATCAACTCGTGCCACATCATGTGGTGATGGTAGCTTATCCCAAATGTAAGGATAATAGCTATTGGATGTATCCTTAGTAGGAGGAAGGCTAATTTATAGACATTAAATTTCTACCAATACAATCAAATGAAATCTAATCAACCTCAATAGAAATTATGGTAATGCTCTAAAAATGCCATATCTAGAAAGGGTGGTTGTTGTCTTTGTTGTTGCTACTAGTTCCAAATGATTTGGAAGAACCAAAAGGTTTGGACCAAATAATTCCTTTTTGTTCACAAGTGGCAAGTCTGTTCATCTAAATTGAGGTTTATTAGCAAACCTCTCTCTCCCCAATCCAACATGCTTAGGAAAAGATGTATAATATGTAGTGTTGAAAAATGCACCTTTAAATTTTCACACTATGTTTGTATTTCCTTAATTAATTGGACTTAATTAAGCCTTTAACTGGCCCAATTATTTATTCACAAGACTAATTAATTTCATTTTCTAGAAGGGAAACTCACATTTAATCAATGCCTACACTTAATTACATATTTTGGAGAATGTGTGTCCTAGGTTTAGGGCCTAGGTCCTCTTTAAGTATCAAGAACCATTTTTTAATATGTTTTTGGAAATTTTTTAATGATCTAAATTCAAATTGCAAAGGTCGGCTTGTGATGTTTAATTGTTAGGTAATTAAGGAAACACCTATAAATACAATGTCTTTTAATCAATTCAAATCTAACAAGCTAAAGGAAACTTTCACATGATCAAAGATTATTGTCAAGAGCATTGGAGAGCAGATTTATCAGTAAATTATTGTAGAATTTAAGATCCTATCATTATGTCAATATTTATGTGTTTTCATGCATGTTTTTGAGCTAACATTATGATGTAGGTTTCAAGTTTCAAGCAAGCATTCAAGAATCAAATAAAGTGTTGAATCAAGCATCCAATTAATCCATTTCATGCAAGATCCAATCCTTATCTAGTGATGTGTTATAATTTAGTCCTCTAAGGGCAACCATTAAAGGATTTGGTGAGGTGTAACAAGATTTGTTCATTCATCAATTCCTCTATTTTTATCATTATTTCATTATCAAGGTTTAATTCCTAGACTAGGGTTTGACAAAGGAAAATCCTTATCCACCAAAAGAAAACATTTTTCTCCTCTCTTTGTGTGTGCAAGTTTATAGATGAAGAAATATTGAAATTGGATCAAAAGTGCAATTTTGTAAAGTTGTCAAAGTTGCCATCAAAGTTGTCAAGACACAAAAACTCACCTACAGGTTTTATTTCTGGCTTTCCAATAGTCAAACTTGGGGGAATCATAAGCTTAGATTTGGGATATGAAGATTGAAAAAAGAATTTTTAGACCCCTGTATAAAGACCCATTCGCCCCTAGGAAAATATGTCCTTTAGCAGAGCCTAAAACCCACTTTTAGATCCAAGCACATACCATCTTAACCTTCTTAGATCTATTATTTAATGGTTGTTTCTATCAATTTTATCATAATGATTCATGTTTCAAGTGTTAGATCTCATAAGTTTTCTTTTTAATGCACTTTTATTCTTCTCCCAAAACTGTTGTTTAGTCATTTCCGTCATAAGGAAGTTAAGGCAGCATAGTGTCCAAACCTAGGGTTGAATCACCTTGAGGGTTGCAAGTAAATTCTAATCATTTGTGGCACTATCCCTCTTCTTAATGAACATGAAAAAGGTGGATTTTTTATTAGGTGGAAACCCCCTTTTTCTTTTGGCATAGGTCCCTCATTTCACATCCCATTTTTAGGTCTCCTATCCATCTCCCCCAGTTTTCCTATGTTTCATTTTGGAGAACTTGGCATTGTACATCCTAAATTCTAATTTGTAGACATTCAAAACCCTAGATCTAGGATTTCATTAGTGTGCTTTGTATTGCATCTAGGGTTTAATTTTGCATGTTTACATCACTTAAATTCATAAAAAAATCATAAATTTTACATTAATTTTGGATACATCTTTCATTGTAGTTGCATCAAGAGTGTCTTTCAATCATTTAGATTCAAAATTCATTTAAAAATTGCATTCCTAAAGTTGTCACTTTGTTCACTATTTTCACTTGCATTAAGACACCTAAAACTGGAAAAATATGTCACAAAATTCACATTCTACAACCTAAAACAAAGAACTCAAACATCAATCTAGAAACAAAAACTTTAATTTTTCCAACCCTTGTACAAAGACCCATTTTCCATTGGAAAAACTTGTCCTTTCACAGGTGATTTTTCAAAAAATTTGGCATCATTTTGACTCTATTTGCTTCATTTCATTCTGCTGTCAAATTTGTGTTTTAGTTTAAAAATAAATAAAATTATGTGCTTTCTTGCATTAAGTTCAATTAGTCAAGTTATTTGCATTTTTTGAAATCAAAATTGGAATTAAAAAGACATCATTTTTAGGTTTTTACATAGAATAATCAATAAATTAACATGTTTCAAATCTAAAAAATTGCAAAATCTTTTTATACACTTGCATTGTGATTCCTACTTTTGGGTGTTCATTACATTTGCATAGTACCTTTTCTCCATTTTGGGTGCACTTTGGTTTGGCGAAACTTGTATGAGCTTCACAACCTAGTGTCCTATTGCCAATACTTTAGTGAGACGTAGTTCGAGGCTCATTCCATCCCACACTAGTACATTTGTTGCGGATCTTGAGTTTTATAACTCTTTTACTCATAGTGTTGACACTAGTCAACCCATGTTGGAATCCAATACCTAAAATAACATTTCCTATGACCTCCAATCCCATTGATGTTGAAACCGTTGTTGCTCATGTTCCTCAAGAAAAAATGCAAAATATAGATAAAGCCTTAGAAAAAATTCAAAACTTTGTGAGTGTTGAATACATTGTTGGTACTACAATTCCTATCATAGATAACATGAGGAAAATGATTGATAATGAACAAGGAATAAAAGTTGTGTGTAGCCTAGCCCATATAATCAACAATCATGTTCCTACAATGGCTAGTTGTGCTCAAACTTTGGGGTACACTCAAAGTCAAGGTGGAAATAAATTTCCTCCTACAACTATGGTCTCTATTCCTACATACACTCATCCAACTATTACTACAACAAGGCAACCCACTAGCAATGTCAATACAACCTTAGGTATTTCCATTGGGAATCCTTTTAGCTTTGTGAATTACAATCTCATATCTCCTAATCCATCACCTCTCAAAAACTTGCAATTCACTTGCTCTCCAAATACATATACACCTCCACCTTATTCACCTCCATCTCAAAACACAACCAATGATTCCATCCTTAACTAAATTTTGCAAAATGTGTCATCTCTCCAACAAAAAATTTCCACATTAAACCAAAATCAAAATTACCAACTTTCACTATATGTTAAACACAACCCATTGTCATTGGAGATACTGAAAGAAAAAATTCCACAAGGCATAGAGATTCCTAGATTTGAGAAATATGGTGGTAAAATAGATCCTAGCAACCATGTCTCAGTATACAAAACCTTATGTAGTGGCTTCATTTTTGAATAAAAGCTCTTAGCTAAGCTTTTCCCTAGATCCTTGAAAGACACAACCTTGGAATGGTTTTTCTCTTTACCAAACAATTCAATAAACTCATTCAATGAACTTTTTGATGCTTTTCTCAACCATTTCCAAGTGCACATTGGTCCCAAGATGGCCTTACTAGATTTAATATAATGTAAACAAAACAAAGATGAAAAGGTCACCGATTTCATAGCACAATATCAATTGCTTTACTCACAAATCAACATTAAGATTCTTTTTGTCGATCTTCAAAGAATGTTCATTAAAAATTTGCAAACCAATATTCAAGATAAGATTAGGATGATCAGATTCCCTTCACTCACTTGTGCATGACTCTCCATGACTATCAAAATTCTATTAGTCATTGTGAAGTGGAAACTTCTTCCAACCGTCCTGAAAAATCTGAGTTTGTGCCTCCTAAAAATTTCCAACCATTCAAGAAACAAAATAAGAATTTTTTACAGATAGAACCACCTCAAACAAGTCAACATGTTAAGTCTCAAGTGGCTGCTATAAAAACAACAAATCCATATCAATTCAGAGAGTGCAATAGAAAATTTACCTTGTTACCTGATACCCTCCACTCCATCATGTTGCAACTTTTGTTAAGAACCTAATTACCTTACCTCTCATTAGAACCATTGATCCTACAAATCCCTTACCTCCGAACTATAATGCTAATGCATTTTTCTATTATCATCGACAAGATGGACATGATACACAACATTGTAAGTGTCTTAAACACATTATGCAAGACCTCATTGATTCTAATCACATCTAGATTGGTGGTGTTAATGATCAAGGAAATAAGTTTGTTTCCCCAACCAACAAAAAATTGAAAATTTTTACTAATCCCGTGCCAAATCATAACATCTCTTTTGTGAAAACTAATGATACCAAGAATGATATGATCAATGTTGACATGACTGATGATAACATGAGTGATAATGAGGATGATTCTATAGATACTATGATTAATCTCATTGACGTTCAACCTCGTAAGGGCCAAACCAACTTGTCTATGAACATTGCTTTCTCACAAAATGACATAATCAAACATGCACCCGATGGTCCTCTTTACATCATCCGAAGAATTAATGACAAGCCTAATAATGGGATATTAATTGATCCCATGTGTGTAGAGAATGTGATCATCGAGGAATTATTATTTGTGCATGAGCTTTATCAAGATTCTTATGAACAACCAAAATCATGGAACAAAACACATAATGTTTTTTCTTTCCCTACGATAGGTTTGATCACTCTTCCTTTAAAATTTGGACCTACACAATTGAATGTCTCATTCTCCATCATCGCATTGTTGGAATAATTTCGTGTGAAGCTTGGTTATGCATGGATATGATCCACGGATTTCATCCCATAAATAGTGCATAAATGCTTAAAGTTTCCATTTATAAATGACATATTTACTTTGCATCATAGTGGCTTTAATCTTGTGTCTTCCAGTGGGAATTTCTCATTGGATTTCTTTTTTCCTGAACCCATGAAACCTATTAAGCCGCATGAGGACTTATTTTTCAAATCTTACCAAAAGTTAAAGGAAAATCACATAGTAGAATTATCTCTTAGCAACATGCCTCAACCCATGATTGAACCAAAATCCCTTCCAATTAATCAAGAAAAATCCATGATAAATCCTCCACCTATTTCCTATAAGAGACCTAGGGATAACTATACCACTCTTGTTGTGCCTCCTAAGATTAAACAAGTTTATAAAGCCAAATAGAAAGTGGTTGACCAACCTTCCATGGTTCCTTTTGTTCCTCCCTTATGGGAAGAAAATAAACTAATGGTTGATAAACCTACTCCTACATGTTCACAACTTGAAAACCATGCAAGAAGAAACCAAAATGCTAAAGAGCATGGGTGTAGACGTTGTGCTATAGCTCATTAGTTAGAAGAAAAGAACGAAATAGAAAACCAAGATCCAAGAATAACTCAATCAATACATGATGATTCTTCACCTTCACCACAACAACATGAAAATTTAACGGAAATCATCATTAGGCCTCTTGTAATGATTAACTTGGATGATGATGATGAGAATGCTAAGATTGATGAGGAAGTACATAATGAGCTAAATTTATTGTTTTCCTCTTCCATGAGCTTTGATGATAACAACCATGATGATCCCCCTAAAAAGAGTGATTCACTAGGTGTTGAACATGGTGATGTTCCTAGTACGACACATGTCGGTGTCCCTTTGGATAGTTGTCCACCTTCTACCTATGATGAAAAAAATTGGGATGTAGATGAACTACTATAGGTTGAATCACATGTTCCATACTAGTCTTTTATTTTTATTTTTTTCATGTTCTTTGTGATTGAATGTGTGTAACGTGATCTCCCATTTCGTGTTGCTTGGTGTGTCTTTATATGTTTGTAAGCCTACTTTGGATGACCCTTGTCACTCCGTTGGTGCAAGGATACAAAGGAAGTGAACCTATTGTGGCATTACTTTATTTGTATCTTCATTCTTATATCTATTGTAGCCATTTATCTTTTCACTTGTATTTTGTTTTCCTTTTGGAGACGATGCAAAGCATAAAGAAATTTAGGTCTCTTCCATGTTGACCCAAAAGGCTTCTCCTTTGTTTTCTCTCTCTATGTGGAATTCTTCCTTTGTGCTTGTTCCATGAATTATTTTGGGAATCATGATGATTCTGAGCTTGATTATATTATTGTAGCAAAGACATAACGCTGACCCGAGATCCATGGATCTCTTATGTGTTATCTTAGGATTGTATATGGGGGGTAACCTCCTTTCCATGATTTAGCTCTACTCGGAAATATATGTTTACATAGTGATTTCCAAATAAAACTCTCATGTATTGTCATTTATCATTTTTCTACTTTAAAGTAATTTCTCATAGCATGGTGCATAAAAATTTCTTTAAAGTGGGGACATACGTGTCCCTGCTCATTGTTTGCATATTCCCTTCAAAGTGTGGTATTCTTACTTCATGTGATGTGTCTTCTTGGTGGTGACATTGGGTTTTTCCTACAAGAGTGTGACCTTTCTTGGCACATGAAATTCCTCTTAGTGGTAATGTTATGGCTTGCATTCCCTAAGGTTTAAATCTTTTATTCCTCGAGTAGTCCTCTCTTGATGGTGACATTAAGCATGATGTTCCCTAAAGTGAGACCTTTCATGAATTAAGAAAAACCCCTTTGAATATCCAACCCTATTGCATTTACAAATTTATCATGGCCACCAAGCATAACACAACTTGCTTGCCAGTGGTGCCTTTTTGTTTTTCATGAGTGTCAAACATATGCAGCTTGCTAGCCTTGTGGAGCCTTTGACCATTTTTTTGGGGCCTTATCAAAGTTATCAGGAGGTATAAATTTTGGTATGGTTAACATATGGGATCCTATAGAGCTGGAATGAATTTCCCACCAACCACATTTTTATGAGTACATATCGACCTAATGTATGTTTCTCACTTTCTTGGGGCTCACCTGGTAGACACTAGATTTCACTAGCCCTCGTGAGTTTATTTTTTTCACATAGTGGACAACGGGTTTTCAATGGTGAACACATTTTATGGAAAACAACACAACCACAGCTAGTCCATCCTTCCTTTTCTTTCTTTTTGAATTAATTTTGATATTGTATGATTGTGCATCTTGTGTCACTATTGCATTCATGTGTCTCTTTGTGCCTTTGTTGGTTTGCCATGAGATCTTAGATCTTGGGGGCTTGATCACCCTCCTTGAACTTTATCATCTTATCTTTCCAACACTTGTACAATTAGACCTCTCTTGACTTATTTGTCTACTTTAGTGTGATTTTGAGCACAAGTTCATACTCTCACTAAAGTGGGGGCTAAATGTAGTGTCGAAAAATGCACTCATTTACATTTTCACACTATGTTTACATCTCCTCAATTAATTTGACTTAATTAAGCCTTTAATTGGCCCAATTATGCATTCACAAGCTTAATTAATTTCATTTTCCGAAAGGGAAACCTACATTTAATCAATGTCTACACTTAATTACACATTTTGGAGAGTGTGTGTCCTAGGTTTAGGGCCTAGGACCCATTCTCCCTTTCCCAAGGGAGAATGGGTCCTCCTTAAGTATTGGGACCCTTTTTTAATATGTTTTTGGCAACATTTTAATGATCTAAATTCAAATTATGAAGGTCGGCTTGTGATGTTTAATTGTCTGGTAATTAAGGAAACACCTATAAATACAAGGTCTTTTTATCAATTCAAATCTAACAAGCTAAAGGAAACTTTCACATGAGAAAATATTATTGTAAAGATCATTGGAGAGTAGATTTATCAGTCAATTATTGCAATATTCAAGATCCTATCATGATGTCAAGATTTATGTGTGTTCATGCATGTTTTTGAGCTAACATTGTGATGTAGGTTTCAAGTTTCAAGCAAGCATTCAAGCATCAAATCAAGTGTCAAATCAAACATCCAATCAAGCCATTTCATGAAAGATCCAATCATTGGAGTGATGTGTTAGACTTTAGTCCTCTAAGGGAAACCAATTAAAGGATTTGGTGAGGTGTAACAAGCTTTGTCCATTCATCAATTCCTCCATTTTTATCATTATTTCATTATCAAGGTTTAATTACCAAACTAGGGTTTGACCAAGGAAAACCATTATCCACCAAAAGAAAACATTTTTCTCCTCTCTTTGTGTGTGTAGGTTTATAGATGAATAAATATTGAAATTGGATCAAAAGTGCAATTTTGCAAAGTTTTCAAGACACAGAAACTCACCTACAGGTTTTATTTTTGACTCTCTGACAGTCAAACCTAGGGGAATCAAAAGCTTAGATCTAGGATCTAAGGTATGTAAAAGGAATTTTCAAGTACAGAGATCCATTTGCCCCTGGGTGAATATGTCCTTCAATAGAGCCTAAAACCCACTTTTGGAGTTGGGTACATACCATCCTAACCTTCTTAGATATGTTGGTTAATGGTTGTTTCTATTAGTGTTATCATAATACTTCGTGTTTTGAGTGTTATATCTCATAAGTTTTATTTCTAATGAACTTTTATTCTTCTCCCAAAACTAGTGTTCAGTCATTTCTGTCATAAGGAAGTTAAGGCAACATAGTGTCCAAACCTAGGGTTGACTCACCTTGAGGGTTGCAAGTGAATTCTAATCATTTGTGACACTATTCCTCTTCCTAATGAACATGGAAAAGGTGGATTTGTGATTAGGTGGACACCCCCTTTTTCTTTTGGCATAGGTCCCTCATTTCACATCCCATTTTTAGGCCTCCTATCCACCTCCCCCATTTTCATATGTTTCATAATCAACATCTAACTTTAAATAAAAATCAACATCTAAATTTAAATAAAAATCAACTTATATTTTTTTTTACAAAATAGAGTGGAAACTCATAATTATGAGGCTATTTATGATGTGTTTCCAACAATCTAGGATAAATAAATAGATCCACAAGCTGATATGTGCACCTAGTGATGACATACCCTCTCTCTATCTCATCCCTGATAAAATGGGAATATGTTGTGAACACTATCTAATGAAACCCACCTAGAAATGGATGACCATTTCTCATGGCCACTAACACTCCTAGAAACCCAATTTTTATCACATCATAGGGATTGTATGATCAAATGAAACCAATCATAAGTGTAATATCATACCTAATAGTGACTAACTTGTTTCTATTTGATAGGTTTAGGGTGTTATATTATTTGGTATAAACATCACAAGAAAAAATCTAACCTCCAAATGTTCTTAGAATATAGATTAGATCTAGAATGATTATGCTCATTAGGTTGAATGGATTTGTTAGAACTGTAAAATTTGATGATTTTACATGTTGATTTTACTCATATATTTCCAGATTGGTCTTACCGTGTGCATATTTCACCCATTTTTTGCCATATGGTCCCATAGTTTCCATCGGTCTGCATTTTTCACATCATGTTCCATATCGGCGTGAGAATATCAGGGTCTCCCCGATCCATTTTTCTGGCAAACGTCTGTGTTGCCTATGGCAAGACATTTCTGATGTCATGGCAATTGGTTTCATCTACTGGCGGCTATCGGTAGGACATTCACATTGTTTCAGTGACAGATGAGGATCATATTCGGCATGAGTTATACCATCGAAATGATGTCTTACTGATTACATCATGTATCACCAACCGAAAACTAAAAGTACATTTCAGGAGGACTCATGTGCTTCAGTGAAGGGTCATAGTGAAAAGGTTTATGTCTTGCCGACCGTGAGCGCATGGAGGCTTGTCGGTTAAACTAATGGCCATCGAGGTAACGTCTTGGCGAGTGCTTGTGTGTCTTACCGATCGACAACAAAGGGACATATCGGTGAGAACATTTTCTTTCGGGTGAGGTCTCGGCGAGTGACCTTCAATCTCGCCGACATTACATAAAAGGTTTCTATCAAAGGGCTCGTCGGTGAGAGATGTTCTCTTCGGAATAGGTCATAGCGAATTCAATGGGGTCTCACCGACCAACATAAAGTGAACACCTTGGTGAGCTCGTGGGCTTTCGGTATGACATAATATAATCTACAAAGCGTCTCCCCGACTATGCGTTGTCTTGGCGAAGGCGAATGAATGATACATCTCGGCGTGAGTGTGCTTTTGTCTCAGTGACTCAGTATGGATGAAGACTTTCAGTATAACAAAGGGTGTTCTATGAGATGTCTCCCCGATTTTGATAAGTCACAGTGATACACAAGAAGTAGAAGGACACATATCGGTGGAACATAATATAATCTACAGGTGGTCTCCCCGAACAGAATGTTGCAGCGATACATGTGAAACAATGGAATGCATCTCGAGGGAAACATAATGTGATCGATATGATATCTTCCCGACATCACAGGGTCACGGCGAAAACAAACCATGAGACGATTGACGATATTATTGCCTTCGGCATACTCACGGAGATGTCTCGGCGACTGTCTCAGGAAGGATTAACAAAATTAAAATGTTGTGGCCGACATGTAAATGCTTGTTTTCAGTTGCAGGTTGACATGAATTGAGCCCGAATTCTACGATGGGCCGACATGAATTTGGAAACGATTTGTTTTTCTGATGCTGGTGTATAAATAGGAATTTTGTGATTGTAAAAGGACCATGAGCTATTAGATTCGATATAGTAGGTACATGATGGATACAGTAGAATAATATTCTCAAATCAGAGACTATGATGCATGTTTTCAAAATGGAGGTATTTATAAAAGTCAATTGATGTTGCTGCACATTTCTGGTGTCAATTATCTGTTGAAATTTAATGAAAGTATTGCTAAGCTGTCTCCAAGATTGATTATTTCTAGTTGTTTGAATTGACATAACAAGTTTATGTTCAGTTTATCAATGCACATTTGTTGTATCTGTGTGGTTAATTGATTGGTTCTTTCAAGCAAAGATTAAATCATTTTAGTTGATCACAGTAATCAAAGGATTCATATGGATTATTAAAGTAGAGCTTAGTAGTCACAGTCTTGCATGTTTATACAAGTTGTAAACAAAATGTATGCCAGATAATTTGAGTTTTCTCCAGAGAGGTGTTGTTCATCTTGATTTCATTTGACTCTGCATACCCAATAAGGCACTAGTCTCTACACTTAATCATTTTGAATTCATTCAGTTTCTTTATATCTGTTAATTGAGCATTTTAGGATTTAGATCAGAAGATTGCTATTGCTATCAAGTTTGATTTCATTTGTTCACTTCCATCTGCCATTGTGGAAAAATCACTAGAAAGATAATCATAAGTACATAAAGTCCTTTCATTCAGTTAGGTATACCCGCCTAGGTCTTGCAGCACCTAAAGAGTAGAAGGTTGAAAGCTTTTGACCTTGTATGTTACCCTAAAGTGTATCAAGAGATTGACAGCCTCTTGAGGCACTCTGCCTGCATTTTTGAGAGATAACAAATTGGCGACTCTGCTAGGGAATACATTTAGAATCAAGGCCTTAATCATAGAGTCAGGAACTTTATACAGACTCCGCTAGGAATTAGAATCATCAAGCATTTTCTCACTTTTAAGAAAAGTGAGTGGCGACTCTGACAGAAACATTGCATTTTTCCAAACATGAATGGAAGAAGATATCAGTATTGGGGAGGTCATACTAGAGCTCCTGCTGGTAACAGTAAATGGACACATAAAGATGATAAGATTGACATGGGTAAAAAGCTAGTTGAAGATATGTCCATGAAAAATAAAGACAAAGCAGTGAGACAACATTGTGAAACTTATGACAGGTATGACACATGGAAAGATAACTCAAGTGCAGATCTTTGTACCCTTGAAGAGCAAAGAAATCCTTTTTGTGATCTTCAAAATCAGCCTGAGTTTGATGCTAGACTTGAGGCAAGTGGACTTAGATATCAATAGGAACATGAACAAAGAATGGAAAATAATCAAAATCAGGTCAATGAGAATGAACCTTTGACTTATGAGGAAGTCAGTGCATGGTGTGAATCTTAGAAAAAGGAGATAGAAGAACTAAAGGCTGAATTACAGAAAGCCCAGGTTACTACTCAGACAGCTGGTTGCCTCCCAAAGTATGACCTACCTCATAAGCAAGGTGATAATGGTGCAAGGCCATCTAATCAATCAGATGCTCCTCAAAATCAGACAGGGAATTAGTATAGACAGCCAAACCATCCACCTCATATTCCCACACAACATACAAATATGCAGCCACCTCTTAATCAGCATTATGTGCCATACCACCATACACAATTCAATAATCCCATGCACCAATATCAATATCCACCTAACCCTCCCCCTCACCAGCATACAACAATGATCAGATAGTTTGATTTAGCATGTTTTCAATTATACCCTTATCCTATGGATAGTAGTTGGAGAGGTATGGTGCCTAAGTTTACAGGAAGTAATGCAATTACTGCTGAAGACCACTTAAGGAGTTTCAATGCCTTTATTCAAGACTTGGATGTGCCTTATGAGGATCTACATATGAGATTATTCATGATGTCGATTACTAAAGAGGCCAGAGATTGGTTCAACAGCCTAGCAACAACCTCTATTGATTCTCTGCAAATATTTCAAGACAGATTCTTGGAGCAATATGGGAATCAAAGTGCACCAGATGTTGCTCTTCATGAATTGATGCGAATTCAGAAAAATTAGAATGATTCAATTTATGATTTCAACTGAAGATTCAAAAAGTTGTAGGATAAAGTACCTCCTAGATCAAGGTTGCTAGATTCTGTAGCTTTGAGTGTTTATTTGAATGCATTTGATCCTAAAACAGGGTATGAATTGAGAAATAGATTCTCGAGAGATTTAGCTAAAGCACAGAAGATAGCACTGACAATTGAAAACAATAGGAAGGCTGCAGGTATAATCAATAAAATAGACAACCCTAGGGCTCCTCAGCAAAGCAACAATTACCAGTACAGACAGGAGAACACATACAGGAATGAAAGGCCGAGGTTGCATGATATGCCTTATAATATAGACTGGAAGGACAAAAAACCTATAACAGCTAGGCCTGGAAACAAGGAAACTCCTGATCCATTAAGCAAGAAGGGAACCTATATGGTAAGTAACAATTATTTTTGTGAAGCTTGTGATAAGCCACATTCCCTAGATTATTGTGTTGTAGCTCAAAGAATGCAGGAGGAAGGAATGTTGATGGGAAACTGTGGAGATGATCACAAAGTGTATTTAACTTCAAACACTTTTCACCATATTGAGGAAGGGTACTCATCTTCAGAGGATGAAGGTTATGAGTACAATGTTTCAAATTAGAGATACAATGTCCATATGGCTGAACAGCAGGTCTTTTCTGATTCTGAAGAAGATTATATAGAACCACATTATGATGAAATGCCTACTCACTACAGTCTGAGGAGACTCACCAAAGAGGAGATAGAGAGACTAACTGTTGCTGCAGTTGAAGAAGCAAAGAGTAAGTACTGGTTGAGAAATAGGACAGTAAATGAGAAGGAAGGTGTTCCTAGGGGAATCTTTATGAAAGATCAGAAGGCAACCCAAGGAACTATGAAGAAGTCAGAAAATAAACGGCATGATAAGAATGAAGAAAAGCCTATCCAAAAGGAGGAAGTTAAGGAGCTGCACAAAGAAATGCAAGAGACTAATCAGAAGGAAGAAAACAAAGGAGAAATGTCAGAATAGAAGAAAATGATTAAGGCAGATGGCTCTTCTTTTGACTTTACTCAAGCGTTATCCCAGGTAAAAATATTTGTTCCTCTACTTGAGATGATGAAAATTAAGGAATACAGAGATAGTGTTGTTCAATTGATAATGAATTCTGAAAGTAAAGTAGCTATTAACGCAGCCAATAGGTAGGAGAAATTAAATATCCCAAAATTTTGCTTGAGTGATATATTAACAACTCCCCCACAAGTTGATCCTTTTTTCACTACATTGCTTATAAACAACAAACTGTTGAGAAATTGCATGATAGACTCTGGTGTTGCTATAAATATCATGCCAGTAGGAGTTATGAAGTAGCTTGGCATGATAATTGATACTAATGAGGGAAGGTGTTATGCAATGGATAACAGACCTGTTCCTGTGGTAGGCATTATGAGAGATGTTGAAATCAAATTGGCTACTTATCCACAGGTGGCTTATAATATAGATATAACAGTAATTGATACCCCTCCTCAGTTTGGGATGCTTTTATCAAGACAGTGGATAGCTACAGTTGGGGCAAATATCCAATTTGATTTGTCTTATGCAACTATTCCAATGAATGGTCAGGAGGTCAAGTTGTATAGAGAGCCAAGAATGAACCAGCTTGTTGACTGTGTACCTCAAGATCAAATCAATTGTTTCTGTGATGTGGATCTTGGCAATTTCAAGATAGAATAAGCCCAGCCATAATTAGTCAGTGCTGATTCAACTGAAAAGTATGTTGCGCATGACTGCAATGGTGTATGGAGGATGTACTTTGGTGAAGCATGGGAGCATGAATCATTTTATTGGCCAGAGTTATCAGAACAATGTACCTTTGATCCAGTGAATGAATTTAAATTTATTGACACCACGCAGGGGAAAAGGTATGAAGACAATGGTAATACCACGGATGAGCAACAGGAGATCAATCATGCACTACAGCCAATAGAAGATGAGACATGTGCAAGTCAATATGGTTCATATGATTGCCTGCATAAGGAAGATGAGGATATTGAATTTCTTTCCTGCATAACAGATTATGACATAGAAGATTATGACATAGAAGGTAGTGTATGTTATGAGGGATCCAGTGAATATGCAGATTGTGAAGATGGATTTGTGGATTTTCATCTGCAACAAGGTGGTTCTTGTAGTTTTTGTGATGATCAAGAAGAAGAAGCAATGAAAAAGTGGATCCATTTGATAGTAAACAAGTAGCACTTCCAGCTGCAGTTGAAAACTACAAACACAAATTTGATAAGGAAGAAGTGCTTTCAAATCCGCTTCATGGTGAGGAGGAGATATTTTCAGAAAAACAAAGTGGTATGTTGAATGATGGAATAAATGACTGTACTGGTAGTGTTTCTGATTTTTCATTCTCTGATGATTTTGGACCTCTTTTTGATGATGACAAAAGTGAAGAATATAATTGTAGTAATGAAAATGATGAAACTTGTTTACTCAGCATTGAGCAAATTTCAGATTTGCTGACTCTTTAATATCAGAGATATATACATGAAGGTGATCCTGAAGTTTTGTGTCCATCTTGCATTTGTTTTAACAATGAAGGATCTTTGTATGATGATTCTTATGGTTCTCAGTGCATTTCTCAAGTTGGTGGTGAAACCTTTGAAGTTGATCAAAGGCCTGTGTCCATTCGAGATGAGGTATGTGATTTTGAAATTTTTAACTCATGTGGAGAAGAATTTTATTTGCATGCCAAGGATGATGGAGGTACAGCTTTGATTGGTTCGTATATGCTTGATCCTGGAGATATGAGTTATAATCGAATATTGTCTCCTAATGACGATTTGAAAAAGGTGCAAAAGGTTTCAGATTTGTTGGTTTCAAATAGCATTGATATAACAGAACATTAGGTTTCTCGAGAGAAGCACTTTGATGATGAATTTTCAATACAGCTAGGAGAGTGTTTCATAATTTATAACAGTGAGAATGATAATGAGGATTTTTGCATTGAATATGCATGCATTTTGTATATTGAAGATAACAAAGGTTTGTGCCATGATGATGAAGAATTTGAATTGATGAATGATATAGGGATTTTGGGAAAAACTAAGCAAAATGATTCTCTAAGAACTTTCAATAACAATGACAGGGCAGATTGCATGAATGTCTTCAAGAAGAATCTGATGAATTCAAGACAAAACCAGATATTTGATAGGGGAAAGTATGGTTTGAGTTTCATATCATAACATTTCAAGAACAGGTGAAATTGAAACACAGAGGATTGAGGGTTGCCAGTGCATGGACAACTCTTGATGGTCCTCTTTAAAATTCTTTTCCATGCACAGTAGTTTAGGGTTTTTCTCATCTCCATTTTGCATTCATTTCATCATGTTGCTTGTCCATTTCCATTTTGCTCATTTTGTATCTAGTTTTCTCCCCAAAAGATTTTGGATCCTTGCAATGATCTCACAATCATCCATCCCCAGACGGAGCCACTGTTAGAACTGTAAAATTTGATGATTTTAAATGTTGATTTTACTCATATATTTCTAGATTGGTCTTACCGTGTGCATATTTCACCCATTTTTTGCCATATGGTCCCATAGTTTCCATCGGGTTTGCATTTTTCACATCATGTTCCATATCAGCGTGAGAATATCAGGGTCTCCCCGATCCATTTTTCTAATAAACGTCTGTGTTGCCTATCGACAAGACGTTTCTGTTGTCATGGCGATTTGATTTTCATTTACAGGCACCGTTCGGTAGGACTTTTCCGCGGTCTCGGCGATAGAGGATGGTACACATTTCGGCAGGAGTGGGGTTGTTAGGGTAATATCTCACCGAAGGCATCATGTCTCATCGACCGGCTTGAATGAGGATACATCAGCAGGAGTTTTGGCCATCGAGGTAACGTCTTGGCGAGTGTTGTGTGTCTTACTGATCGACAACAAAGGGACATATCAGTGAGAACATTTTCTTTCAGGGTGAGGTCTCAACGAGTGACCTTCAGTCTCACCGACATTACATAAAAGGTTTCTATCAAAGGGCTTGTCGATGAGAGATGTTCTCTTCGGAATAGGTCATAGCGAATTCAATCGGGTCTCACCGACCAACATAAAGCAACACCTTGGTGAGCTCATGGGCTTTCGGTATGACATAATATAATCTACAAAGCGTCTCCCCGACTATGCGTTGTCTTGGCAAAGGTGAATGAATGATACATCTCGGCGTGAGTGTGCTTTTGTCTCAGTGACTCAGTATGGATGAAGACTTTTGGTATAACAAAGGGTGTTCTATGAGATGTCTCCCCGATTCTGATAAGTCACAGCGATACACAAGAAGTAGAAGGACACATGTCGGTGGAACATAATATAATCTACAGGTGGTCTCCCCGAATAGAATGTTGCAACGATACATGTGAAATGATGGAACGCATCTTGGGGAAACATAATGTGATCGATATGATATCTTCCCGACATCACAGGGTCGCGGCAAGAACAATCCACAGGACGATTGACGATATTATTGCCTTCGGCATACTCACGGAGATGTCTCGGCGACTATCTCAGGAAGGATTAACAAAATTCAAATGTTGTGGCTGACATGTAAATGCTTGTTTTTAGTTGCAGGCCGACATGAATTGAGCCCAAATTCTACGATGGGCCAACATGAATTTGGAAACGATTTGTTTTTCTGATGCTAGTGTATAAATAGGCACTTTGTGATTGTAAAAGGACCATGAGCTATTAGATTCGATACAGTAGGTACATGATGGATACAGTAGAATAAATATTCTCAAATCATAGACTATGATGCATGTTTTCAAAATGGAGGTATTTATGAAAGTTAATTGATGTTGCTGCACATTTCTGGTGTCAATTATCTGTTGAAATTTAATGAAAGTATTGCTAAGCTATCTCCAAGATTGATGGTTGTTTGAATTGACATAACAAGTTTATGTTCAGTTTATCAATGCACATTTGTTGTATCTGTGTGGTTAATTGATTGGTTCTTTCAAGCAATGATTAAATCATTTTAGTTGATCACAGTAATCAGAAGAATTCATCTGGATTATTAAAGTAGAGCTTAGTAGTCATAGTCTTGCATGTTTATACAAGTTGTAAACAAAATGTATGCCAGATAATTTGAGTTTTCTCTAGAGAGGTGTTGTTCATCTTGATTTCATTTGACTCCGCATACCCAATAAGGCACTAGTCTCTGCACTTAATCATTTTGAATTCATTCAGTTTCTTTATATCTGTTAATTGAGCATTTTAGGATTTAGATCAGAAGATTTCTATTGCTATCAAGTTTGATTTCATTTGTTCACTTCCATTTGCCATTGTGGACAAATCACTGCAAGAAAGATAATCATAAGTACATAAAGTTTGCTTCATTCAGTTAGGTATACCCGCCTAGGTCTTGCAACACCTAAAGAGTAGAAGGTTGAAAGCTTTTGACCTTGTCTGTTACCCTAAAACGTATCAAGAGATTGGCAGCCTCTTGAGGCACTCTGCCTGCGTTTTTGAGAGCTAACAAATTGGCGACTCTGTTGGGGAATACATTCAGAATCAAGGCCTTAATCATAGAGTCAGGAACTTTATGCAGACTCCACTGGGAATTAGAATCATCAAGCATTTTCTCACTTTTAAGAAAAGTGAGTGGCGACTCTGACAGAAACATTGCATTTGTCCAAACATGAATGGAAGAAGATCTTAGTACAGGGGAGGTCAT
Source organism: Sequoia sempervirens (assembly GCA_007258455.2). Lineage (NCBI taxonomy): Eukaryota > Viridiplantae > Streptophyta > Pinopsida > Cupressales > Cupressaceae > Sequoia > Sequoia sempervirens. The sequence continues at coordinate 22,530 of VDFB02126353.1, forward strand.
ACTGGAGCTCCTGCTAGTAACAGTAAATGGACACATAAAGATGATAAGATTGATAGGGGTAAAAAGATAGTTGAAGATATGTCCATGACAAATAAAGACAAAGCAGTGAGACAACATTGTGAAACTTATGACAGGTATGACACATGGAAAGATAACTCAAGTGCGGATCTTTGTACCCCTAAAGAGCAAAGAAATCATTTTTGTGATCTTCAAAATCAGCCTGAGTTTGATGCTAGACATGAGGCAAGAGGACTCAGATATCAACAGGAACATGAACAAAGAATGGAAAATAATCAAAATCAGATCAATGAGAATGAACCTTTGACTTATGAGGAAGTCAGTGTACGGTGTGAATCTCAGAAAAAGGAGATAGAAGAACTAAAGGCTGAATTGTAGAAAGCCCAAGTTACTACTCAGACAGTTCGTTGCCCCCCAAAGTATGTCCTACCTCATAAGCAAGGTGATAATGGCGCAGGGCCATCTAATCAATCAGATGCTCCTCAAAATCAGACATGGAATCATTATAGACAGCCAAACCATCCACCTCATATTCCCATGCATATATACAAATATCACGGCCGCCTCATTATCAACGATATGCGCCATGCCACTTTGTTCAGCCAATCCGTGCCGTATCCAAATATCCACCTAACCTACACCACCCGGTATACAACAGCCGTTAGACGGTTTGATTTATCATGTTTTCGGTGCTGCACTTATCCCTATGGATAGCGGTGGAGAGGTATGGTGCCCTAATTTGCGGGAAGTAATGCAATTGCTAGCTGAAGACCATAAGGAGTTTGTGCGCATTCAAGACTTGGATGTGCCCTTATTGGGACCTACATAGAGTTATTCATGATGTAAACTACTGAAGAAGGCCGAGAGGGTGGTTCAACTTGACTAACGGCCTGCAATGATTCTCTCCAAATATTTTCCAGACAGTTCTTGGAGCAATATCAGAATCAAAGTGCAGAATCTTTGCTCTTCATGAATTGATCTGCGAATTCAAAAAATCAAAATGACTCAATTTTTGTTCAAGCAAAATTCAAGTTTGCGAGGATTCAAGAATCTCTTGGGGATCAGTTTGCCAGTTGCAGCATTAAGTGTTTATTTAAATTGCATTGACCCTAAAAGCGAGGTATGAATTGAGAAATAGATTCCTAGAGATTTGGTAGGCTTTCGAGGAAGAGGGTTTGATTATCCATGTCTATAAATATGTGCATAATTAAAAAAAAAAATTACATTTTAATTTTTGAAACTAAAAAATAAATAAATTTAATATAAAAGTTCAACTTTAAAACCTAATAATTTTGCATTCACGAAATCATAAATTATTAATTAAATATAAAAAATTGATTCATGAAATTATTCATGTGAAAAATAAAAAAATATTTTTCAAATTCATACATTCACTCATTATTTGTCAAACATGAAAGTGATTCATGAAATTACAAAACTTCATTACAAAGAAAAATTAGTCAAACTTTGCTAAAATTTAGATATATCAAAATTTTGTAGAGAATATAGATGGTTGCACAAATATTTTATGTAAGGTATATTGAAGGATGTATTTATAAGGAGATGTTTGAATGATATCCCAAAAAATTATTTTATCTTGTGTGGACCATAATTATTGCATGAGATCATATTCTTTAGGGCTTAGGTAATAGAGGGACAAGGTGGAGGGGATATACTGATAGTAGTAGAAGGAAGTTAAGTAGGATTAGTAGCATTCTCATGATTATGAAGAATGATGTATAAATGAAATACTACATGATAATTCATAATGAGCCTACAAACCACAATAGGAGTGAGAGGAGAAGCACCATGAACCACAATAGGAGTAGGAGTTGTATGAGATGTTTTAGGTGAGATGGGTAGGATTTTTCCAATTTTATAAGTATGAGTAACATCAATAAATGATATATATAATGAGAGATGGATTAAGAAGAAAAACCTCTCACAAACATTTTTGGGGTAGTAGAACCTAGTACAACCATATTAGTGGTAGGAATACTATGTCTAGTTCATTATGGGAGCAAACCACTAAGCTAGAAAATATGTGTGTTTGAGTGAGATCTTAAATTTTTTATTTTCTTTACTTGATTAAAATGAATATGATTGTATGATATGATCATATGAACATAATTTTTTAATTGATCATAGTTATTAGTTCAATTGTTATGCTAATAGCATGGAATGCCTAGACGATTAAGATTGTACAAAGAGTTAATGATGAGAGCAAACCCGAGACACGAAAATAACCCACAAACTAGAGAATAATTTTATTTTTTAGAAAATGGAGCTTCTTACATGCAGAGGATCTCAAATCCCTAGTTCTACAACACATGCAAGCTACAGAAAGCTACAGAATAACCCTTTCGCAATATGCGAGCTTGTCCCCAAAAAGTTACCCAAAAATTAGAAAACCTGCCCATAAATAGAGCTCCTCAATTGTTTGGAGCCAAAACAACATTCAATTTGAGTTTAGGCGGTTTGGCGCCAAAAATTTACAACATGAAGTTCAAAATTTCAAAAGAGCATTGCATGTTTAGAAAGTGGCAGCTTTGGGGGTCGCGCGTCCAGGGCTCCCGTTGACCGTTCGAACCGTTGGAAAGGTCTCGAAGTCAATAACACGCTCAAAATCTGCTACGCCAATTTTGGCAAGTTTCGGGGCCGATCCGGGAACTCTAAGTGCCTCAAATCTAACTCGAAAGATTTTCAGGTGCAAATTTGGGAAACTAAAACTGCAATATCTTTCAACCCAGGAATAGAAAATAAAAACCGTAAATTGGGAATTTCATTATAATGAAAAGGGTATCCAAAAATGTAGAAACATCTAAAAATTGAGAAACTTAAAATTTAACTATTTTTGGGTGATGCAAAGATTGCCCACCCTGCTTGGTGCTCTGCATCAGTTAAAAAGCCAACTAGTTTAAGATCAATTTCATCCATGAAACTATAGAAGGAATAATGAAAGATTTTTTTTAGTTATTATCAAGGATTTTTTTTAGTTATTTCATTTCAAGAAGCTTATAAATATTTTTAAAGAATTCCTAGATGAGCTACCTAGACTTCCTTTGTCCCATATGCTTAATTTATTAATTTATATACTACCTATATAGGTATGGATGGAAAGAGAGAATATAGACACCATTAATAATATTAGAGAATCCTCTAGGTTTTCTATCAATTTATGTAAGCATGTGTTTGATAGTATGGTTATGAGAAGAAATAAGAGGATGATCACTTTTCCAAGTCACACATGATTGAGTTAGAGGTGGAGAATGAGTGACAAATTTACTTAGAATCTTATAAAAGTAAGGAAAAATTAATTTTCATTATGTTGAGTAGAATATGTTATCATTTAAAAATGGAAATGAAAAATCACATTAGGTTAATTACAAAACAATTCATTCATAAAAGAAATAGAACTATGTACATCTAATTTAGAATCTCTTTCATTAGACAATGAAGAAAATATCATAGAGTGTAAGGCCCCTCCCTTTATATTAGCATCATAGCCTTTTATTCTAAACTTATACTTCACTACTGTGTGGATTAAGGGTACATCATTTGGATGATACAGGACCCAGCTATGTTTGAGTGCCACTGTACTTTTAGTCATTTGATTCTAAGAGAAGATTAGTTAAATTCTTATGTGAATGCTTCTATTAAGGTATGTGACTAAATCTACATGGATAAATACTATAATTTTTCATGCTATACTGTGTTGCTAAGGTTCCCTAGTAATAAAGCTCCTTTCTTATCATTTGAATCATGTTGATTTTGAATGTCTCCTATAGTATTCACTTGAGGTTCCTCATATCAAGTATTATGACTAAAGTCATTGAAGGAGCCTTAAAGGTTTTAGTAAATATAGAATGTGCATATTTGATCCCTATGGTACTGCTTAACTAAGGGAGATTAAGATAGTAAGTAAATAAGGATAGATGAAGAGTCTTAGAGTCTTCTCTACTTTTAGGTTGTGCCTTATCATGGAATCATGATCTCCTCATAGATTAGAACGTCATACCATACTGATAGTTGGGAGATTCTCATAAAGAGTTAATTTGATAAGGATAATTGAACCCAGCTATAGTTAGATTAATCTATTGATAATATGATTTTCATTGCTATCACAAGGGAATCTTATGGATGCCATAGGAGAGGTTTCTAGAAATGAGTTGGTTGTGGTAAAAAAAGGCACCTCATTGAGGTTAGTAGGAGATCTGAGTGATATCAGATGAAGAGTTGTTGTTTGAAGCCAAAAGGACTACATAAGGTTGTTAGGAAGAAGGATTCATTGGCCATAGGGTGTCATTACATCAAGCCTTGGAGAGTTCCAAAATTTTGGAATTTGGACCTCAGGCTTACCTGTATCATTTGCTAAAGAGGAAAGAGTTAGTCATTTTTCAGCTAAGTCTGATTGGGCTTTGAACTTAGGGCTTGAGAATTACTCTCTGCTGAAAGGTATCAAAATTTGGGATTCAGTTATACCTTATACCAAATGACTTAAAGAAATAAAAAAGTTTGAGTTAAGTTTAGAGGGTATCAGACTTTGGGCTTTGGTCATACCTTCTACCAAATGTCTCAGAGTATGAAGAAGGTTTGAGTTAAGTCCAAAGGGCTAGGGATAATGAGGTTAAGTTTCCTATCAAACATCAGAGATCAGCCCTAAGGCTTATGCCTTAACATAATTTTAAGTGCGAAGTAAGTTGGAGTCAAGTTCGAAAGGGTGTCATACATCAAGCTTCAACCATGCCTCATACTGAATCCCTCAAGAAAAGGAAGGAAGAGTGTGCAAAGTCCAAAAAGGTTTTGGACATCAGACTTCAAAAACAAGGCTTACTTGACTTGCCAAAATTGCTAAGTGATGAAAGAGGTATGGAGGAACCCCAACCCCCAAAATTTTTTTGACATCATGAGTCAGTAGGTTGGGTAACACCTTAACACAAAGGTATTAAAGTGATAAGGTGGAAGAGAGAACCCCACCATCTGATAAACTCATGCATGATTCAGAGGTTGGTGGGAAAGTTGCAATGGAGTAAAGGCAAGTTGAATGGTAAGGGGTAATGTCGATGGCCAAACCTTGATAGGTGCAAAGAGAATCAGACATGTGTGTTCAAAATTTCTTGTTAAGATCGACTATGCACTTCAAGGATGAGGCAAGAGGAATTAGTGACCTTTGAAAAATTAAAGCACTATTCGAAGTTTCGCACGTTGATGTTTCAAAGATCAGTGTTGGTCTACGATGGTGTAAAGGATGGAAAATGGTAATGGTTAAGGCCAATGGTTGAACCCTGATAGTTGAGAAGAGATTCAGACATGTGTGTTTGGGTATGCTTGATAAGTTATGCTTTGCACTTCAAGAATAAGGTAAGGGGGAGTAGCAATCCTCGACCTCTGACAACTGAAAGAATTGTTCAGAGTTTCACGATTCAGTGTTCTGAAGGTTAGAGTGTAGGCTTACGATGGTGCAAAAGAAGCAAGATAAAGGGTAAGGTTGATGGTTGAACTCTGGCAGGTATAAAGTGGATTAGACATCGTAGTTTGGCCTTGTTTCTTGAGGCCTTCAAAGCATGTCAACCATAAGGTAGAAGGTAGAGGGTAAGGTCGAAGGTCGAACCTAGATAGGTGTAAGGAGATTTAGAGATAGGTGTTTGGGATTACTTCTAAGGTTTTTCTATGCACATCGAGCATGAGGTAGGGAGGATACCAACCACTCGAACCTCAAAGGTTGATAAGCTTAAGGTTAGAAAAAAATAAAAATAAATTAAAAAATTGAAGGAGAAATCCCACCTTCCCATGTATTCTTGTGTTAACCTAGGTTGACCAATGTAGGGATTCCAATGCAAGGATGCAAGTGAGCAACGTGTGTCAAGCAACATTAAGCAACTAATTCACATCATTATTGTGAATCATTCTATTAGGGTGACGTGAGCATAAAGGTAAGATTGATGACATAGTTTAAGGTGAAGAACGACTGAAATTTAAAGGTCAAATTAGATGATGGTGATTTAAAGAAAGTTGCGTAATTGATATGTGCTTGACCTTGGCACAAATTTCAAGATTGATGGCTTTCATTCAAAGGAAAGATTATGTTAGCGGTTAGGCAAATGGAGCTTGGGTACGAGAACCGATATGTCAACTCCAAGCATCATTCTTGAAAAGGGAATGAAGGTGATGGAAATGAGGATTAATGTGAAAAAAGTATAGCTATGTAAGCTGAAAGAGATTGAGCAAATGAGAGGATGGAATTTAATGCAAAAAAAACTCTAGATGGGTAATCCCATAATAGTGGTTTACACTTTCTGGGAGATCTTGATTTTTGCTGAAATCACATATTTTTAGAGAATATAACAATTTAAGCCTTGAAAAGTTCCATTTAAAGGATTCCAATTGAAGAGGGTTTGATCAAACCACCTTAGATCAAACCCCCTTAGATATAACCCCACTAGTTTTAAACCATACCTATAATGGAGTCTCCTTTACACCTATCAAAATGTTGATAAAAAACCACTTTTGATTTACCTTTTGGGGGATCAAATGAATTCATTTTGTTTAAAATTTATGTTTTTGTAAAGTATCTATTCCTTATAAGCTTCGAAAGTATAATTTTAAATAAATTTAATTTGATTATTATATTCAGTATTATTTCGAATGTAGGTTTTTCACCAAAATCAAGAGTTGTATATTCTTCACATGTGGAAAAATGGCAGATTATCAAAAAATTTGAAAATATCTATGCACTAGATGATGTCCTTGATCAACAAAAATAAAATTGAATTTCAATACATACAAAATGTTTTAGCTAGTAAATCGTAATACAAATTATAATTGGTTTGACTTTTGAAACTTAATTAAAGAAAAAATATTCAATGAAATGCTATGAAACCAATTCCATGCATTAGATATCTTAGTTACGAATCTAAATTCAAAAAAATTATAATTTTATCCTTCATAGAAAAAAAATTGTGTTAGCCAGTAATGCCACTCTTTAAAATTGGTGTTTACTGTTAAAAACTAGTTTTCAAAGGAGATGGAAAAAGAAGTGCAATCTGATTCCAAAAAAAATGAAAAAAATATATTTAGAATCTATAGACAAAATGTCACAAATCACTAGTTTGCATTATCTTCAAATTCCTCATGGTTTAGCCACTATAGGTGTCTGAAAGTGAAGATATAGTTAAAAAAAATCAATTCAATGTCCAGTTTGGCCAAAAATTGTAAACCGGTATTGTGGGATCACCCAGATTGTGATACACCAAAAATTGCAGGTGCAATGAATTTGGTCAAGGGTGTATGGCTTGGGAAGAGGAAGCTTGTCGATGAAGAAGAGGGATGATGGACAGAGAGAGAGAGGGGGAATGAATTAGAAGGAAAGGGAGAAGGCAGGGCCTAGGCATGGACTTTTTCTCCAAGCACTAGGGATTAGAAGGCATAGAATCACACTGCCATTTCAGATTTATTGTATGACCAAAGTCCTTTATGGGGTTTCATGGTGGAAAAAGGATTTGTGGAGCAAAAGAAAAGGTTCAAGACCCCAAATCAAACCCTTGGAGGATATTTATACAGGTATGGGAGTCTATCTTTAGCTGGTTTTAAGCATACCCACCTCGTATTTTGTATGTATAAATGCATTTGCATGTTGGACCCTATCATGTGTTTTGGGGGAAATGGTTGTGTATTTCGTGTATTATTTTAGTGTGGTAATATCTAGGAGTTTCGATTTATACCCAAATTGTACCCATGAGTGTTTGGGGGCTATGTTAGAATTTTGGATTTCATCAACCATTCCATTGGTCTCAAACAAAATCCTTGTTTATAAGCCATTTAATGGAAATTTTAATGTCATCCCTAAATGAATAGAGCCTTGGGTTATACATCCATCTTAGTCTTCAAACACCAATAACAGTAAATTTATATATAAGTTTTTGATACATAATAACTAGTAAGAATAATGGGTGTTGGAATGCTCTGTTCAACAAAACTTGAGTATCACACTCATGGAACTATTTGATAGTTACTTAAAAAAAATCTTGTCTTGAAACACCATTTTAGATTATCTGAATGGAAGACCCCATTTCAACATCATGGGGCTGAAATACTTCTTGCTTGGGGGTTTGGCTAGAGCTCATGAGGTTGCATGACAACAATATGGTTGAGAGGAGAGCAAGTTTATTATTGTAAATTATCTTGTGGTCAGAGGCGGCCATCAAAATTTTCATCTAACTAGAATTGCAGCTATGAAGTGGAGCAGATATTAAGTACAGACATTAAATTTTCATGTAAGTGTGATGTGTTATGTTTATGAATAAACAGTCCTCTAAAATTGTGTCTATCCATATCGAGGTTTCAGACCTCTGGCTTCACGTAAGTGGGTGGCAATCGATGGTGAAACTATCTGGAGTAAGAGGACCCTATAAAGAGTTGTGTACCCACTCTTATATTCTATAATTAAAGGATTAAAGGAATAAGATAAATTTTTCTAGAGCAATCTTTGAATCTAAGGGTTATACTCCTTGTGTTAGTCAACCAGGTGTATGAAGGTTGAATTTCCTAGAAAGATTTAGTATGTGGATTGTCTCGTTAACCTTTCACCCCTTAAAATTATGAATGTCATATGGTGACCTTTGTATGGTTGGATTAAAACCATGACTTCAATTATGAATTATCTATTCAAGATATGTTTTTGGTTACCTTCATCCTAGACCCATTTCTTGACTATCTATGTTGGCAAGTGGCCCTTGAGGGGCATTGTAATCAGGATTGTTAATCACTCCTTATAGTAGAAGGAGCCCTTATAGATGAACTTTTGTTATTCATTCTTAGTATTTACTACCATTGTGAGCTAGTGGTGATTTAAACCTGGGTATTATGTGTGATTGTTGTTCAATCAAATATGAGTCGGGTGAACTCAAGTTGTTGAACTACGGTTCCTCTGTGAAATATATACATAGGAAAGGATGTTAGAGACGAGCCCCCGAAGAATTAGGTCTAGCCCCTAGGGTTTTCTCTTTTTCCTTTGAGTTAAAATTGATACATTATATTGACATAGCTTGTGATTTGAATTAAGTTGTGATGAATGATGAGTTGTAGAGCTAATCAAGCCTACCTTGGGTAATGTGAATTCCATGTCTCCACTTGAAACCCTATTAGGATTGTCTAAGAAAATTAGTTCCTTAACTAAATAACATAGTCTGTAATTGGTCAATTGTTGTTGTGTTTTTTATGAATTATGTACTTGGAAACAAAGTTTGGTGAGTTAGTTGCATGTAATTGAAATTTGAAATTTGTGTTTTTCCCTTAGTTGTATTTTATTGAAAAAAAAATTGGGCATTACATAGAGAGGGAAGAAGAAATATTATCCATAGAAAATTAGGAGAAGAAACATTCTAATTTTTATTGGACAGTCCTCTTGTTGCATTCTTTTGTTGTTTGTTGTCTTAAAATTGTGATAGATAGCTTGGAAGAGGAACTAATGATTTTAATAATGAGACACTTAAGTAAGCTTATCTTATGTGCATAATAAACCTAGAATAATAACATAAATATGCATAAATATAATATATTATAATATGATTTAGCCTCTATTCACATGAAAAAGCATCAAATGTTTAAACTCTTGAAAGTGTTTTTTTATGCATGTTCTTGTATGATGTAGATTTGTGATATTTCATTTTGACTTATAGATTTGATGGTTTCATACTTGGGATTTTAAAATGAGAAATGGATTTATATTGTCATGTGGTTATGTGTGGCTTGTTGATACATGCATGCCATACTTATTTTAATTAAGAAAGTGTAGGTAGGGCCCACATCCATTATATTAAAAATATGAATGACATATTTTGATGAGTGTGTGTTTTGTAGAATTTGTGTCTAATTTTTTTAATATATGAATTATACTTGTCGATTTGAGACACTATGTGATGGAAGATAGAGATTGGAGTGTGAATGGTTATACGATAAGAAGCCTTGTTTGGCTTTTCCTTGTAGGTCTTGTACTACTAAATATCATTTATCATTCTTTCAAGACTCAAGGATGTTGAGACATGAACCATATTTCCATGTAAACTTTGGATCACATATAGTCAAAGTTTAAGTAATGACATGGTTGGGTTGGGCTTTAATTTATTGACTACAAACATGCAATCTTTATAATATTTTACATATGCTTATCATGATACCATGGATAATTTTAGCTCACTTTTAGTGGGAATTTTGGTAGTGATGTAAATATTTTTCTTCTAATTAATTTCTTTATTGATTTTTATGGACTCTATTTTTCTTCAAGATGGTTTCATTTTTATGTAAATTTAATATTTGAATACCATTTTAATTTTCTCATTGTGTTCTATGAAGAAAGGGATACCTTCCTTTGATTTGGGTTTTTGGTTGCAAAGGGAGCTCTATGTTGTGGTGGAAATAAGATTTGAGGATTGAAAATATGAAGTTCTTCATGGGTTGAAATTGAAAAGATTGAATAACAAGTGAAGGAGTTTTATGGTTTTATGGTTTTATCTTTTACTCTTCAATAAGTTCTATTGCTATAAAAAATAGAAAAAAATGCATCACCCAAATGAAGGAACATCAAGAAAATCATATGCATGAGCCAAATGTACTAACCTTGTCACATTGCAGGGTCACTAAGAGTATGGACTATTCACTGGGATTTTGGCTGAATGCATTCTGAGTGAAATTATCAAGCTCCTTTATTTTTTTAATTTTATATTTAATAGTGTCAGGAAAAAGGTATTCACTTGAATAACTTTTGATTGAAACCTTTTTGTCTGATTGATTTATGCTACATAGGCTCCATGTTGTTGCCACTTAGTTTCATGTGAAACCCCTTTGACTAAGTAGTTTCTGGTTGAAAGACTTTTAGTATAAACTATTTAGTTGAACGAAAATATGACATAGGTTTATACTTTCATCCTCATTCATTTGTCATTTAATATTATATGGATGACATTATTACAAGTATACTTCTCATCTAATTCACGCACATAACTTATGTATTATTTTAGAACCTCATGCAATACAATAGGTATCTCATTCATAAGAAATGTCTCTAGGGGTTGCAATGTAAACTTTTGGGCTATATTATTTCTTCTAGGGTAATAATGGTGGATACTAAGAAAATTATGACATTGTTAACATACCTCCTAATAAATTTCTTCAACTATGAAGCCTTCAAGGTAAAATATAAGCCATTCATTACTTTATGGCTTAGTTGGTTGACCACACTCTTCATTTAACACATATCCTTAAGAAAAATGTCAAGTTTGTTTGGAGTGAAGATTAATAGAAATACTTTGATGCCATCATAACCTATATTGTTAATCCTCTAAATCTTATGTTAGTTATCCATAGTGACCCTCTCCTTCTCTATACTTCTACTCCTGAACATGGCACCAATGAATTAGTCACATAATATGATGATGATGGAAAGGATCACACATTTATTAGATGTACCTTGTTAGATGTGAAACTCATTTTACACTAAATTAAAAAATAGCATTTGGTCATTTTCTATGGTTCATAAATTTTGAGACACTATGTGTTGCATGTTGAAACCTATGATCATCAAGAACAACCCTAAAAAATACATGTCCAAATATCATCTGTTTGGTTGTGCTGCTAGATGGGTCATGTTACTAAATTTTACCTTCACTTTATTTCTCAAAAATATATAAATAACCAAGTAATTGTAGACTAATTAACAAATGCCCTTTCTTATTCCTCTTCCCCAACTCTTAATACTTTCGATAATACATATGTCCCTATCATAGACTTTATAAAAACTAGGGATATGTTCTATGATGGATCATAATGTAAAAAATGTTCAAGGGTTGGTGTCATCTTAATTCATCCTTATGGGAAAGTCATTCCACTCGCATTCCATCTTTATTTTTCATGCACCAACAATATTCTAGAATACAAAGCCCTTATGGCTAGATTACATTTTTCCCACTCCATTGGCATTTAATTCCTTTGAATTCATGGAGACTCTTAGTTAGATGTACACCAAGTCATTGGTTCTTACCAAGCTAAGAGGGATACCATTTTTTCTTATCAGAACTTATATTTTTCATTGCTTGATGTATTCACTTTATTATCCATGGTTAACTCAAATAGAAGATTTATTCCACTTATTCATAATCTTACATTGTCAACTATTGACGACACACCCAATTCTTCTCCCTTGTAATGTAATAACCAGTGACAAATGGAATGTGGATATCTAAGCTTACTTGAACACACAAGTCTTCCCTCCTAATTATATTAAAAATATTCATATTATGTATGTATTCACACTTGCAAACCTCATAATATGTTCTTTCTCATAAATTGTATCTTTTGGTGTCTTCACAACACCATATATCAAAACTCCCAACTTTTAGTTCTAGGCAATGGTTATAATTTTATGACTCCAAAATATAATTCTAGACACGCCAACCATCTACAAAAAGATCAAATTTTAAACATTTAAATTTTGAAAAAAAATAAGTGAGTTGAGATATCATGTCATCTGTCACCACCAAAAAAAATTAGGTCTCTTGGGTGAAATTTGAATATTAGGCAATGATCTTGTTAATTTTTTTTTTTTTTATATATAACAATTTACATGATAGCTTGGCTTTACTATGGAAAACAATTTAATGTTGTTTCTAGAAGTGTCTATATGGCCAGTGATTGTGGGGAATGATTTTACTAGTTATAGAAGGTGAAGTGGGGTGGACATTTCAAATGTCCTAGATTTATATGCTAAGCCCAAGTAACATTGCATATTAAAGTATGAGTATTTATACAGTTTCTTGTCTATCTATGGTGGAGTGATGCCAACTTAGAAGTGATAATACAATAGAATATTAATTATTTTTATGCCATAATAGGCAGGGATAGAGCATTGAAGTTCAAAAAATATAGTTTTTTTCCTTTTTAAAATTTCAATCACACTCCATAAGCATTGACAAGTGGGTTGTCTCTTCTTTTACTCAATTGTTGATGGCTTAAGAACTATGCGATGAGTTCCAAAAATTATTTCATTTTATTTTATTTAAAAGGAAGTGGGCCCATGAGTAATCAACATAGAAATATGAAACTTTTTGGGTAATTTATAAATGCTTTGTACAACGTAAGAGATAAAAATATAAAGCTAGGGAAATAACAATATTATAACTATTATAATCAAGTATTAAAACCACATGAAAGAACGAGATAACGTCTCATAGAACATGATTATTGCATCATACCGAAGACATAGGTATCCTTGAGTGACAGTCATACTGTTCCAGCAAATGCAACGAACAGATCAATTTGGATTTGCCAGTGTACTCCCAGCCTAAGATAAAATGGGAGTTGTCAGATGTTGTAGTTGCAACTACTCCGGTAGATATATATGAAAAATATGAGAAAGATGGTGGAAAGCAGGAAAGTTGTAAAGAAGCTTGGATGCAGTTGGATTGTTGTAAAGGGAACTCTTGTGGAGGGGGGATTTTAGAGGGCTTATGAAGAGATTTTTGGATGACTTTTGGTGTTTACACTTTGTACATAATGGTTTTTGAAGTTGTATAATTCACAAAGATAATAGACAAAATATTTGAATT
>VDFB02126354.1:0-12904 GCA_007258455.2 Sequoia sempervirens
TTACAGGAAGCATACATTCCTAGTCGGAGCAACTGATGGAACCCTCAAAATTTTTGTTCCATCTCAAACTCTTGTCACATTTGGATGCAGGGCTAATATCTTAGCATTTAGGGTTTTATTCATTATAAATGCTTATAACATTCTATTTGGTCATTGACTCCTTATTGCCTATTGCCGTTCATTTTAAAACATCTTATGTCATTCATTGTCATCTGGTAATTGGTCCCTCAAGTTTAATTCTGGTTCTTATAATTTTTATAAGGTTATGTAGAATACCTTTTGGCCTTTACATCCTTTGCTTTCCATGACCTAGAAATATCTGAGCCCCTTATCTCACATCATCCTAGAGGGTCCCTTTTCATTAGAACAACTTAAGTGAACATGCTTAAAGTTTTCACTTAAGTCCTGATGGTCATCATATCTTTATCGCTCATCGCTGATTATTTTTAAGTGTATGTTGTAATTGGCGACGAGTGATGAAGTGGTATTTCTCTGATATCTCTCACCACTAATTGCTGCCAAAGCTCTTAATTTGAATGTGTGATGAGCGATGTTCTATGTATTATAAAGGAATTGTTTATCACTAATGGCTTTTGAGCCTTCAACATTGTAATAGTGATAAGCGATGTCCTTTGGCCTTATGTTCTTCTTGCTGAATCTCGAATGGTCATAAATGATAAATTAAAGATTAGCGATGAGCAATACAATGGAATTCCCTTGCATTGAGTATCACAAATTTGTTTTAAATGCTAAATTCTATATTAGCGATACATGATACATATAGTCATAATGCAAACCTTCTCATTGATAATTGCTTGCAAACTGTATGAGGATAATTAGTGATGAGCGATGGTCTAATGTTTCTATGTTTTATCACTCATCACAGATTCATTCCTAAGCCTAAGTTTCAAAACCATGAGGAGCGATGATATTCTCTAAAAAGTTTCTTTCACTAATATGATAAGATATTATGTGTGATTTCTTTTGTGCCATTGATTTTCATGCAGGTGTACATGTCTAAATTTGATTTCTTCACTACATCTCTTGTCACTGATAGGAGACAAGGTGCAAAGTTTAGAGCAGCGATAAGTGATGGAAGGATAAACGTGATCAAGGACAGGCCACAGATTCAAAGGTTGAGTTTTCATCACGGGGATTTTTACATTGCTGATGAGGTCAATGAAGGACGGGATGCATCCACGATAGGAGATAGCTATTGATACAATGGGAAACATGGTAGGATCTTGAGGAAAATGTCTAATGCAAGAAAGAAAGTGGCAAGGAACTAGAGAACCATTGATGTAGTTTTAAAATAGGATGATCCAATGGACTAAACTTAATCATGGAAATACCTTCATATCTTATTGCAATCTAAGATTTAGGGAAGATCAACAATGGGCGATGACATATATAAGGAATTATTATCTCTAACAAACACCAGTTTCATGTACTTCACCGATATTAATGGAGCATGGATTAGGCCAGCGATATGTGCTAATTGACAGATTGTATATGATTAATCAAGATTGAGAGAATACGTGGTAGCATTTGAGTTGGCATCGTTGTTTTAAATTATTTCAAATCAATGGCCTAGGTTCAAAGCTGAGCTATTAAGTTATCAACTCACTCGTACGAGGAGTTCTTGAATCATTAATTCTGCATGCTCCAAATTGTTTATTTAATGTAGATTGCTTGTTGTCCACTTTCCTCATATTCTAGTTTGTAGAGAATGTGAGGCATAGGAGTGTGTGAGGATTAATTATTCTTGAGTTAAGAGGTGGATGATCTTATCCTGGATGAGTAAGTCTATCATGGTGGTTTGAGAGTCTGAAAGGTTGAGTTCGCTTGAGTCTGAGGCACATGCTCCTATAGATGAAATTGAGACACAAGGAGCTCTTGATATGCCAAAGAGTAGACGAGGACATAAAAAATTCAAGAAGTATGGTATCAAGAGTAACTAATGTCTATAGGGCTGAATCGTTTCAGAAGAATTGCTCAAATTCAGATGGAAAAGGTTGGATGAATATGGGAGGAGGACAATGAAAAGGTGTAAGTATCGTAACGCCTATTTTGGAGGACATAATTATCCTAGTAAGGTTTCTGATAGCCCTTTAGATAGTGATGGTGACATTGATCCAGAGGGTGATTATTATCCTCTCCCCCTGGTACCATCTAAGGATTGTGACAAGGAGGTGGTGATGGTTATTCCTATCCCACCACAAGAAAAACATGGGTAAGTATCCTCTGAGGCTAATGACTCAGAGTGATGAATTTTCCCTATTTTTTTTTTTTATGAAACCATGCCCCTTTTCCAGGATTTTCCTATTCAGTGTTCATGTGATTTCTTGTTTCTAGCGCTGATGTGGAAAACTTTCAGGCTAGTGAATTTGAGAGGTGCCAGACTAAATGACTTTGGCGGTGTGTATACGAGTTTGTGCTGGAGCTGCTAGTGGAGAATATTCTCTGGTCAACAAGGACAAGGATTTAGAACTACTACAACAAACTCTTCTTTTTGAGAAGTTGGAATGTCCTCGTGCAAGGAATATGGAAGTGGTCTTTTACTCTTCCATTTTCCTTAATGATGGCATGTAATTGATTGAGGTTGTCTTGAATTCTGGTGTAAATGAAATGAAATGTAATTGTAATTAAGCTTGACCCTTGTTGCTCCCTTGTTCTATAAAATGGATTTTAGGGATTATTACAGAGGTCAAATTTCCAAGTCTCAAAGGTCTTAGGTGAAAGCTAAGTTCAAGAAAGGCACTTCAAATAGAATATTGATAAATAGGCCAGTAGTTTGTCTTGGGTATGCGATCTTATATGGAATAGTCTTAAATGAGTTTTATACAAACTATTGATATTGAAACAAATCTTAGTATGGAAGCAAATACTCTCCTATGTATATTTATTACAAGTTGTGAATGAAAATACTAATGGTGTTATCATTTATCTTCAATTGTTCCATTTGAATATATTATCTTGTTTTTAGCTTTAGCTTAAGGAGTTGATTAAGTTACTTGAATAGGGTTATAGAATTTCTAAGGAATTGCTCAGTATTTATAAGAAGTGAGTGTTTCAAGCATTGTGAGTTTTGATAAATGCAAAGTAGTATGAAAATAGTCTGCCTATCTTTAAATTGAGTAATTTATATTTTACTAATTCTTACATATTTGACTCCGTTGCTCCAATTGATGAGACACTGGTCATTTTGTTAAAAAAAATTGCATAGAAAAGAACAAATAGCACACCTGGATATAGACTTGAAATAAGAACATTATTCATTTAAAATATTTTCAAGGATAGTGTGGGTTAGGAATATCCTCGATTCCTAGCAAATAGCCAATCATTCATTCAAAGATTTGCCAAATCTTCAGTGAGATGGGTTTTATTTGTAGTAAAAATGAATCAATCTATGTATAAATTTTTTACTAATAGAATATACTTCACAAAAATACAATTGGGATCACCCTCCTAGGTTTCACAGAGCCTGAAGTGAAGAAGTAAGGATCACAAAATCCTATACTCATTGTGTTGGCCACTAACCCTCCAATTCTTTACTATAAGAGTTGGCTAATTTTTAGATAATTGCTTATTTCTATTGGAAAAATCACCAACAAAAAGCTTGCACTATGCTTCTCAATTAAACACTCTATAACTTTTCACTTCACATCATTCAGTTCTCTCACATCTATCTTATCATCCCTCAACAACTCAACTCTTGTTTATACCTTTTTCAACCTTGAAAACTTTCTCCAAGGTCAATTATGCAAATAAACCATGCAAATTCAAATTAGGTCAGTGTCAAAACACTTCCATGGTAGATAGAAGTGAAAGAAGACCACATCACACCTTATCTAGGACCCAAATCTACAATACCATACTAAAACATGCTTCTAAAAATAATAGATATCCACTGGAAGTAGTGTAAACACCGAGTCAGTTGTTACCCATGTAAACACCATTAAAATTTTTCTTACATGCTTCCTTTAGTTCAAGGATGACTTGAAAACCACATATCTTGCTTGAAAATAATCTAGAATATTCCTCAAACACTCTGTAATCCAAAAAAATCTTTCACAAAAACTTCCACCTAAAGAATGTACACACCGAATACACTTAGACAACTCTTCCATACACCGTTACTTGAGAAAATGACTTCTAAAGCACCAAACCTCAAACCATCTTGACTAAACAATGATACCAACACTATCAACACTCCTTCAGATTCATAAGACCTAGAACATAATTGTGGAGAAAAGTAGAGCAAATACATTTCTCCTAGAAACCTTTGTAATACACAATTCACACACTCTTGAATAGAACTTCTTTTGTACAATGATCCAACACATAAAATATTGAATAAAACACCTCTAAACATATTTGGTCAACATATTCAAAATTCATAAGAAGATCTTCAATCAAAGAAATGTGAAGCAATAGAAGAACACACTTTTGCAACCTAGAACACCACTGCAACACATTGTTTCCTCTTTTTATCAAATTTTCTTAAAATCACTTGGAAACCAAGCACTATAGATGCATCCTCATCATCTTCAACACTTCCTCATCACCACCAAGCCAACTACAACATAGTAACTCAACCACATATCCATAGACATAAGTTTATCAAAGGAACACTAGAGGTTGGCACCAGTAGTTTTACTAATGACAACATAATGCAACTAATCAAAGCATGGATAACATCAACTACTCACACTCTTGCAACAATATCACCCAATAATATACATCAATGACCATAGGATTGTTGACATAAATAACAACACTAACTACTCATACTTGCAACAATCTCCCCCTTTTTCATTAATGGAAACACATGATATGAAAAACCATCAAAGAAACACTAACTGCTCATACTTATTTCCTTTTCTTTTTTCTCCCCCTTTGACAACATACTCATTACATTCTACCTCCCTTGACTTTCTTCTTTTTCACATGACACTTTCTCTCCCCCTAATCACTTGTTTTTTTTCACGTGACATTCTCTCCCCCTTTGAAATCAATGGCAAAGGGCCAAAATATTTTCATTATTTATTCTCACCCTTTGACATCAATCAACCTACTTATGACTACTGTACATCTTTCATTTACTACTTTATATACTCCCCCTTATGAGAACACACCAAATTGCACCAAAACAACAACCACTACACATTGACAACACATACTCTTTTGAATCAAACAATCAACATTGCTACTACCTACCCCCTTGAGAGGTAGCCACCAACATCAGTCCAAAATAAAGAATGAATCTTGAAATCTACTAGAATGTTGCATTTCCTTATGCATCTAGTTTAAGAAAGGAGGGTAAATGACCCCCAAACTCTCCTGGAGATACTCAAAAGTATCCTTAGGAAGAGCCTTAGTGAATATATCATGATCCTTTGTAGGCACATATTCAAGCTTTACTTCATTCTCCACAACCTTCTCTCTCAAAAAGTGTTATCTAATTGAAATATGTTTTTTCCTTGAATGCATTACCGGATTCTCTGAAATATTGATTGCACTTGTGTTGCCACAAAATATAGAAATTGATTCATCATACACCACTCTAATATCCTTCAATATTTTTCTCATCCATAACACCTGTGTGCAACAAGATGCTACTGCAATATATTCAACCTCCATAGTAGATAAAGAAAATGAATCTTGTTTCTTGCTTAGCCATGATACCAATCTAAATCTAAGAAAGAATGCACCACCACTTATACTTTTCCTATCATCAACACAACCAGCCCAATCTGCATCTATGTAAGCACTCAAAGTAAAGTTATTATTCTTTGGATACCATAAGCCATGATCTGGAGTTCCCTTCAAGTATCTAAATATCCTCTTCACTACTGCAACATGTGACCCTCTAGGGTCTTCTTGAAATATATCCACAAGACAAACTGCATGCATGATATATAGACTAGTAGTAGTTATATACAGTAGTCCACCAATCATTGATCTATAGTTTCTCTAATCAACTTTAGGAGATTCATCATTCTTGCTTAGTTTGAAACTACTAACCATAGGAGTACATATCAGTTTAGAGTCTTCCATTCCATACTTCTTCAACATTTTTTTGACATAATTTGATTGTGAAATGAATATACCTTTATTTTTTTGATTGATTTGTATCCCAAGGAAGAAATTCATCTCCCAAAACATAGACATTTCAAACTCTTTCTACATCTCTTCATTGCCTCCAAAAATTATGTCATCAAAATACACAACCACAATCGAGATTTGATCTCTTTCAACTTTAAAGTAAATATTGAGCTATCTATGGTACCTTTATTGAATCCTTTCCATATAAAATACTTATCCAACCTTGCATACCAAGCTTTGGGAGCTTGCTTCAATCCATATATTTTCTTCTTCAATATGCAAACCATATTTGGTTTGTTTGATAATTGAAATCCATTTGGTTGTTCCATGTATACTTTTTCTTCCAATTTTTCATTTAAGAAAGCATAATTCACATCCATTTGATAAAATTAAAAGTCCTTATGTGTTTCAAAAGACAAAAACATCCTGATAGCTTCCATTCCTGCAATTGGAGAAAATGTCTCCTCAAAATTGATTTCTTCAACTTGTGAGTAGCCCTTACACACAAGCCTTGCCTTATTTCTTACCACTTATCCATTTTCATTCATATTGTTTCTGAACACCCACTTCTTTCCAATTATGTTTTTTTTTGTTGGTCTTGGGGCAAGTTCCAAAATATGATTTTTCTCAAATTGCAATAGTTCTTCTTCCATAGCTTTTATCCAATGTTCACCTTTGAAAGCCTCAATCACTATTTTAGGTTCAACTTTAGAAAGTAAACAAAAATTTACCTCTTCTTCAATAGCTTTCCTTCTTGTTAACACACCTTTGCTTTTCTCTCCAATGATCTATTCTTCAAAATTATTTCTCTCCACATACGTAGGGGTTCTAGGGGTCTTTTCTAGAGCTTCTTCCTCTTAATTCTGCACTTCCTTTTTCTTAGCCTTTTCTTTTTCTCTACAAATAGGGTGATCTAATTCATATCCATCTATCAACACCGAGTTCTGAAAATCATCATCAACCTTGACACATGCACTCTCAACAATCCTTCTTAGTCTTTTGTTGTAAAACTAGTAGGATTTTATTTTAGTAGAATATCCAAGGAAGATACCTTCATCAGACCTTGCATCAACCTTTCCCAAGTTTTCTTCATCTATTCTGATATAACATTTTCTTTGAAACACTCTAAAGTATTTGATATTAGGGATCCTTCCATACCAAAACTCATAGGGAGTCTTTGTGTTGTTTCCTTTTGCTCGAACTCTATTAAGTATATAATAAATAGTATGAATTGCTTCTCTCTAGTAGACTTCTAGTAGGTTAGCTTTGTTCATCATAGTCCTTTTAGCTTCTTGAATAGTCCTATTTTTCCTTTCAACCACTCAATTTTTTTGAGGAGTCCTAGGGGCAAACAAGTGCCTCCTTATGCCATGATTCTCACAAAAAATGTTAAATTCATTGGAGGTGAATTCTCCATCTCTTTGAGATCTCAAACATTTTATTTTCATATCCATTTCATTCTCATCCATAACTTTAAATGCTTTGAACCTATCTAGGGATTTAGATTTTTCTTTAAGAAAAGTAAACCATGTAATTCTAGAATGATCATCAATCAAAAGAATGAAATACCTATCACCTTGAAAACTTCTTACTCTTATAGGACCACAACAATATGTATGCACCAACTCCAACAATCTAGTAGTAGAAAATTTTTTCCTTTGAAACTTTTTGTTTTCTTTTCAATTTTACAATCCTTGTAGACAACATTGATAGGATTTGTGATCTTTGGAAGATCTCTCACTACTTGAACTGAGTTGGTTCTTACTAGATTATCAAAATTAATGTGACATCCTCCTATGCTATAGATAGCTTTCATTAATCTAAGTCATAAATCAATGACCATCAACACCCTTGAGTTGTTAAACACTTCCATTTGTCCTTCCAGCAATAATTAGAGTTCCAAACCATTTTTTAATCTCACATCCATTATCTTGAAACATAAGATTGTATCCTTTTCTACAAATTTTTCCAACACTCAAGAGGTTATGCCTTAAACCATTGACATAATAAACATCATCACTATTATTCTTTCCATCAAAATTTATTGAACCTATTCCACATATCTTAGCACCAAAATCATCACCAAATCTAACAATTCCTCCATCATACTTTTCAAGTTTAAAAAAAATACTCTTGTCACTAGTCATATGATTAGAGCATCCACTATCAATGATAAAATAGTTCTTATCCTATCTAGCATGAAAGGCATATACCAAGGTACCTTTAGTCTTATCCTTTATCTCCGAAGGGAATTCCTTCACATCTTTTAGAGTTAGTAGAAAAAAATTCATCTTTGAAAGCCATGAAAAAGCATTCACCATCATCATCATCTCCATAATCAGATTCATCATAAAAAAATACTTGTATCTTCTCTAACATAATAGCTTTTTCTTAATCATTTTACCTTTGTTCTCCTTTTTTTTGTTATTCACAACTTTTTTTGGACATCTTGAAGCATAGTGACCTATCTTTCCACCACTTAAAATTTTGAAAGTAAGCTTGAATTTGTACTTACTAGTACCCTTTTTCATCCTTCTCACAAAGTTAGCTTGCACATCATCAAGATCCCCTTGATCTAATTCTTTAGTCTTCTCTTATTTTTCAACCATAAAAGTAGTATCAAATTTTGAACCATTATTTGTACCAAGATATCTCATTTCAAATGCAATTATAGAACCATACAATTGATATCTAGAATACTTCAATCTAAATTTGCAAATTCCTCAATAGCAGAAACTTTATGACTGTAAGATTTAGGAATGGTTCTAAGAATTTTATTTACCACTTTTGATTCTTTGAATTTTCCACCAAGACCTCTATTGGAGCTGACCACTTCATCTACCATCTGCATGTCAATTGTAATGTTTTTATCTTTAGAAATTTGCAAGTTCTCAAATGTGATCTTCAGATTTTGAATATTAGCTTTTTAACCTTATCATCTCCTTCATAAATGCTTTCCAACTTTGTCTAGATTTCTTTAGCATATTTCAAATTCATAACTTTCACTAATTTAGAATTTGTAAGACTACCTAAAAGAGCATACCTTGCTTTACTATTTATTTCATAGGACTTTATTTTAGCTTCAGTGCTTGGACCATTTGTAGGAATAGTATATCCATTCTAAGCTAATTTCCAAACATCAAATCCCAGATAACTTAGAAAGCCTTCCATCCTTGTTTTTCAAAATGCATAATCTGTTCCATCAAACATAGGGATCTCCTTCTCTTGCTCCATCCCAAATCTAGCTTAAGCGGTTAAGATTTTCTTCCAAGGAACCTTTCTTTGATACCTATTGTGTGGTCTCACAACATGCCCCAAGACTGAAAAGACTTGGGGACCCAAGTGAAAAAATATAACTCCTATGGCAGGAGCTAGAAAATTGGAAGATCACCAGAAGAGAAAAGACAAATCTTTGATAACAAAGTACTTCATAAGGTAAGTGTTTTAGGCATTGGATACCGATTATTGGAAATGTGTGAAAGGTAAAAGGTAATATAAGTTCAAGAAGAAGGCTCCAGTCTAGTATGAAGTGGTATGGTATGATGCATTTTGGTATAATGGAATTCTGGTATAACTGAGGTCCAAGAAAGTAGGTGGGTAAAGTTGAATATTGGGTAATGGGTATTGGGTTGCAATGTAAAGTAAAATGTTAAAATTTTAAATTTATCTAATGATCTCAGTGATCTAGTATATGTATGTATGTATGAGGATTCATGGTATGCTTTTGAAGGTGTGTTGATTATAGATTTTTCTACTAACATTTGAATAATGGTTTTATTTACATGAGATGTTATAAATGTTTTTTTTTTAAAAAGGGATTTAATGTATGGAATTTATGATTATAGGAGATACAAATTATGATGCAAATTTTGGGTATGGATGGTCAGGAAATTGTATTTGCGGAAAAATATGATGATGTTTCTAGGTTCAACAGTACACTTTACAAGCTCATGCTGGAACAGAGTTCGTTACAAAGATGTGCCAGATACAGGGACACCGGGATGCTGGAGCTCAAGCATGTAGTACAGAAGTCTACCCATTCCAGGGGTGGTCCATTCCTAAAATGTTCAAATCAAGAAGCAACCTAAAATATAGGAATGATACTTCCACCTAATCACTCCAATCTTATGGGAAGTTCCTATATTTTGTTTGAGTGGATTTGTTTGATTTCAGAAGGAATCCTAACAAAGATGAAAAAGTAGAAAACTCGAAGAGCTTCAACGAGTGATTGGAGTTGACTTCCATTGAATTCAATTACAATTCCCCTATTGGTCACAACGTTCCACATGCCTTGATGAGATTGGTCCCTTGGATTCCCTCTCATGTATTTTTCTTATCTTGTTTGAGCCTTATGTTCTATAAAAGGCCAAAGGATCCTCATTTTTTATTTTAAGTTCAAAATTTGTGGATGTTAGAGGAGCATAAAATTTTAAGTTTTGTTCTTTTTTCCTATTTTCTGAACCATTTCAACATAAAATTGTGTATGCATGTAGACATTAATTAATATCAGAGCTTGGTAGATAGCTACCTATCTCAGTATCTTTTGTAGTTGGTTTTGTTAGTTCGACTGAACAAGACTGTATGTTTTTTCATTTAAGGGTTCATACAAAACCTACTCAGTGTCTAGAAATGAAACCCTCTCTTTAAAAGCTTGCACTATTTTATATGTAGTTGTGAAGCAATCTGATGAAGTATAGAGTGGTTTTCTCTGTTTTGATTAATTCTTTGGGGCATCCATGGAGAATAATCGAGAGAAACTTTTAATTTCTAGTATTTTTTATGCTTTATTTTAGAATAAATGCATAAATATTTGAAAATGCTCCAAAATTTAAATGAATGGATGAAATTTCATTGAAGATCTTTTGTTTTCCATAAATTTTTTGAATGCTTAATGCTAAATCTACATAAGTGATAGCAAAGAATCAGTTATGCTCATGAAATGTTATGGAAAATATTTTGGTTTCATGATATTTGACCTTATTATTTCAATTTGGAATTTATGCCTAAATTATTCAAATAACAACCATAGTCCCTTTGAGATTAACAATAATATCACATTAGTACCCGAGAGTAACCCTAGTGCAACCATGACCTGGTTATCAGAGACTTGGGATTAAATGAAAGCCAATATTGCCCTGTAATGTAGAATACCCCCTTAGGTTGTCTTTGTTCCATATCTTTCAAGAAAGATAGGCTCTTTGCATTCTTGTCTGTGAAGAATTTACTTTCCCTATTTGCTGTGAGTGAAATTGTCGTCAATAGGAACTGGAGCTAGAAGGGGGGCCCTCGTCTAATATTTTAGGTATCATTCCCTGGAATTAGAGAATTGTGTTTCAAAACATTAGTCCTGAGTTTGGTAAAGAGATTGTGAATGAGAAATTGAATTTCAAACTACTTTTCATTATGGAAGTTGAAAAAAATTTAGAAAATCTTTAACTAGAAGCTGCATCCTTTGAGTTTGTTTACTTTTGGAAGTCACCAAGTGTAGAATTCATGATACAACTGATCACGATGAATTTGAATGTGATATTTTTTAACTAGGGTAATTTTGGCCATAAGTAAAGTGATTCTGTTAACTAAGGAAGTTTTAACAGCTAAAAGAAAAATGTTATTAACGAGAAAAATGTTTTTCCCTAGTGGAGTTGGAAATATTAAAAAATTAACCAATATACCAAAACAGTTGAAAAATTGTGATTATTATAAAGAAAATTCTAACATTTTGCATGAAAATAGGCAAGAATTTTGAGATTCACAGATATTTCATCACAAAATAATTATCGACATTGATGAATCATCATTTCCTATATACATGGAAAACACAAATAATGTGAAGAAGTAGGAAAATTAAGTGGGAAATGCGTGTATTATGTTCCAAGATGGAAATTCACAAACTATAAAGGGACATTTTCTTGATTTTATACAAGATACCAACTATCAAGTTTTTACTTTTTCTCTCTTTGATAGCAATATAAATAGTGATATATCTTAGTCTAACGAAATGCAAAGTGAAAACAAGGCCAAAGATATGAATATTTTTAGAGGAGGAAGGAGAGAAATAAATGTAGTCATTCATGGAAATGGACCAGGGTTGGAGGAAGGTATAGTATGGTTGCATTAGATGAAATGTGTGCAATCGATCTCTAACAAGATCATTTTCATACATTTGAGCCAAATTATGGGTAAGTACTCTTTTGAATTTATGATGTTTAAATGCAGAAAACTTAAGAAAATTCATTGTTATAGTAGAATACTAAAAATTCTAATAAGTGAATTTAAAGATATACCTACTATAATTCATACCACAACTGTAGAAGAAATAACCATAGAAATTGAAGTAAATTTCTGTATTAGAATTAATCTTTTGCTATGTTATAGTTAGGGTAGCTAGGGTTAGTTTCCTTTTTTGTATGGTTTTGTGCTTGCTTTGTTTTGTTTCTTCATTTTTTTATTTTTTTTGTTCTTTCCTTTTGTCTGACCTTTGCATTAACAAATTCTGCTTAAATTTATCTTATGCATGAGATTGAATCTAAACATTTGTAAAATGGAATTGAGAAAGAGAAATAATAAATCCATACACAGTAAAGCATGCTTTGAAAAGTACTAAAAAAAAAAGAGTTATATATATGTGTGTGTGTGTATATCATGTATATACATCATATATCGCAATCCTCATTCAAAAAAATAAAAGAGTCAAAAAGATGGTGAGAAAAGTTGTTAACAATAGTAACCATTTAGTCGATGTTGGATACCTCTTCAATTAGGGCTAAATACCCTATGTAGGCAAGTTCTTGGTGAG
>VDFB02126355.1:0-19494 GCA_007258455.2 Sequoia sempervirens
AAGTTGGATCTCGAATCCAAGTACACTTAAGTTTGTATTGAGGAGTATGTATGTAAGACAACTTTCCAAACAAAAGTTAAAACAGAATTTGTATGGGTGGTTGGTACTTCTATTTGGTTTTATGTTATGTACGAGGTACATTTATGACAACACTGAATGATGCATTAAAGCTGTTGATAGATACATGTGATAACATGTATCGAGGTGATATTTTGGTTTTTAGTTCTACATAGGAAGAACAACTTAACCAGTCTTGTAAGTTTTGAAGGAGAAACATCTTTTATGTAATGTAGAATAATGTTAGCATGCAAAACAATCACTAGTCTATATAGGCCATATGGTTGGAGTAGGAGAACTAAGAGTTGATCCGCTAAAGCTTGAGGCTGTCACTAATTGGCCTATGCCTAGGGGTGCTATTGAGAAAATAATCTTTGTTGGAAAAGTACAATACATGGGGGCTTTTTTCCAGCATTCTCCACCATTGTGGGACCCTATATTCTACTGCAGCATTTATGAAGAATTTTCATTGCAGGGAGGAACATGATGGAGCTTATGAATTTTTGAAATACAAAATTAACCATGCTCCAATGCATGCTCTTTCTTATTTTTAGGAGCCATTTGAGATATAGGTTCAAAGGCAGGTGACTATGCTATTGGGGCAGTTTTTTTGAGGTAAGGCAGTTTGCTATCATTCAGAGGTATTTACTTAAGAAATAGAAGGGAATCTTGTTTAAGATAAAAAACATATGCACTCAATCAATCAATTAAGAAATGGAAACAGTTATTTATTGAGAAAATAAACTATTATGTATTTTGATGACAAACATCTCCAATGCTTGTAGCAAACAAATTACGGAAAATGCACAGTGAGTGAATAGGATTTCTTCAACAATTGATTTTGTTGATCTCAAGTACAAGAAAGAAGCACAAATGTAGTTGTGGATATGCTTTCCAGGTTACCAATGTCAAAACAAATTTTAGTTTTCTGTAATGTTCCCAATCGGACATGTAGAAACCCTTGCCCAAAGATAACAAAATTTTCACGATTATGCACATTTTGACAATGCATGCATTTTGTCAAACTGTTGGCTTGCTTGCTGATCTGAGTTGTATTCAGATGGCTTTCAAATAGAAATCGTTTTTCAATTAATTATCACATGCATCATTCATTACTTTCAGTAATTTAGATTATATTTACCAATTACCAGCATAAAGATGATACAGAGTTAACAGCAGTAGGATAATTTCTGAGTATGATATTCATATCACATCATGGAAACCGTTCAATAAACATTTCCAGAATATATGAGCAATGGCAAATGATTAATTTCTGACCTTTACAAATCTGTAGTGTGCAAATAATGTTTGCCTTATCAGCAACAGTCACCTCCAGGATACTAACTCAGAGCCTTATCGCTAACCCAGCTCTCACGATAGACAATGTCTCGTCCAGCTCTTAACATCTATGAAAGGTAAACAGTTTTCAGTCATTCAACTTCCCTGAAATGCAATGATAATCTGTTCAAACCCACACCAAAGCTTAGAAATCAGACGCTGCAACAATAGACCTGCTGTCTCAGATTACACAGCCAACATATATTTCCTTATGCCTGATCTGGAACACCCGATTTAGCCACAGTGAACACTTGGTTTCAGTACCTCCACTCTGCACAACTGAAACCTGATACATTGAGTAGCCTTTAATCTGAATTGAATTAAAGGCAAGTCAAAACTAACATTCAAGCTTACATTGAACAGCTTCAACCTCACATGCTACCCAGGTACAACTTCCTCATTCATTAATTAAATATTCAATACTTTCATCTCCCTTCCCAGCTGCATTGAAGGTCACTTAATACTCAGAAATAAACTCCCAACAAGCCAGATGCAATAACTTTGACCAATCACAAAGTAGTTTCTAAAAACACCATTCCGTACGGTACTTGAGGGGCCACGGGTTCAATGAAAAATCAAAACAACTTAAAAGCTTAAGTTTTATTTGACTTAAGTGGTCGCCCAGGCAGATTATGGAAGATAAAACAATGCCCAAAACCATTCGCTGTTTCTATCACCATTTGCATTTCCAAACATGAGGTACAGCCCAGGTAGGAATGTACGGACCCTCCAATAAAATTCAACTCAACACAAAAATTGGTTTCAACACATGAATATGATCGCCCAGCCAATAGGAATTCAATGCAACAATACCCAAATCCAAATAATCTTTCATTCAACCCAAGCTAGCAGAATAAGGTGGTATGGCCTGTCTTGGCCAAGTTGTACAGCCCACTTTAAAGTCTATTGCAATCACTTCCAACAGACTGCAAAAACCTCTGAAAACTCAATATTAATCACCAAAATAAATTCCCTTCATACCTGCAAATCTCTTTTCCATGCAAATGCAAAACCTGTGTGATTTCGCCTGTATACAGCTAGGTCAGATAGTTTCACTACCGAAACTGGTTCACCTGTAGGAATTCCAACCCAGGGTTTCGGACTCCGAAGACCTCCAAAATACCAAATAGAATAATAGACCAACACAATGCACAAATGAGCTCACTTCCATTTTATATCACTTTTTGAAACCTCATTTGAAATTTCCCGCTCAAATCATATTAAGCTCTTTATTATAAAGTGACTTTATAAAATACCTTTTAAATAATTCCTTAGCGTCACTTTATAAGATCGCTTAATCTAATTATTTAATATTACCTTTTTAAATGTACTTTTTGCTAGCCAATATCAAATAATTAAATTAGATTTTGAGTTGGCAAGTCGGAAATCGGGGACATTACAGGACAATCTTGGGAAATATGCAGTTTTAGTAATGTGTGCAATCTGAAATGATGAAGAATGCAAAATATAGATGCCAAACGCTGATGAAAAAATGCTGATCAACAATATACAATGCTTATTTGAATTTAGAAACTCTTAAAATGCTGAATTAATCTATTATAACAACAGATCTGAATTATTTATAGCTGGTAAGAATTGGAAACCCTTACATGACAAAAAATTGACAAATATTATAGTAGATCTGATGTATAACGTCTAATAAAAGATATGAAACCCTTATACATCCCTCACAATTAGTAATGAACAATAGTGCTGATAAATTAATGCTGATAGCCAATGGTTTCAGCCAATATAATCATCAATTAAACCACTTAACAGAAGCAGTAACCAGTTCAGCAATTATGCTGCCTAATTTAATAATTGATTTCAGTAAATACACAAATTACAGTGACCCCAAACCTTCCTAAAATCATCGAAATCAGATCTTTAGTTTGTTGCCCCAAACTATTTATTTGTTTCAAGCAAAAATCATGAAATATTCACATAAAATCTAAGTTACCGAATCGGAATCGGAATCGGAATCGGAATCGGGATCGGGTACGTGGGTACGATACGTTGGTACGACAAATTTTTTTGGGGGGTTGGGTACGGGTACGGGTACTCCCGTACAAAAAACATATAAAAATAATAAATATATGCATATTTCATAATAATATAAATATAATAATTATATAATATACTAATAATATAATAATATATACATCTAAGCTAATTTATTTATTTAATTATTAATAGCATTATAATAGTTAATGTATGTTACATAAAAATAATAAAATAATAAAATATAAAACAATGGAATAAAATTTAATTCAGTCAGATTATAATAATTAGAATTAAAATTATTAATATGTTATAATTGTGCTTTAAAGATTGGCAAACCATTGAGATTTAAAACAATGAAATGTAATTATATATATTGTGTTTTCAATGTAATATACATTTATTATTGAGCAATATGTTAAAAAGAATTAGAGCAGTGGCTGGAGTAAATAAGTATTGAAATATGTTAATATATTTTAGAGGGAGTGTAAATGGTGTCATTTGTGGACAATTGTGTTATTTTGATTATCATTTGTGGTATTATAAATCAGTAATCACTAATGTAATATTTACATTTTTTTTTTTTAATTCATTCTTGCGCCTGTACAGACGCCTTTCTTTCTCGTTGTATTTTTGGTCACGTTTCTTCTGCTCTTTCTGGTCGCGTGCACTACTTTGGGCTGCGTGCCTTCCTTTCATGTGTTTTTCTCCCTTCGTGCCTTCCTTAGCAGCAGTTTTTCTCAAACAGTCAAAACAAACAATGGAGGAAATGACGTGGGCGGGGGTTTTCAATGTTCAGTTTTTTTTTTCTTTTTCTTTTTGCCAGTCGAATATCACCGGAATTGGTCTGGAATCGACCTGGGCACGCCACATCATGCCTAAAAGCGGCCGGAAACTTTCGCCGGATGTCTGAAACGACTCCACACATGAAAAAACGATTCTCAGGCGTACCACAGGCGAATCGATTCCGATTCCGTACCCGAAGCGTTTCCATTCCGGAATCGATGGGTGCAGGGCAACGATTCGGTAACTTAGCATAAAATTCTAAATCAGATTGATGCACAATGCTGAAAATGCTGGTTGGCCCAAATAAGACTGGAAAACAAGTTGTAACATCCACTAAAATGACTGAAAATGGTGTGGCACTTGTGGTGATGGTTGGTGGCTGGAATGCAAGTGTTACAACAAAGTTGGAGAAAACGGCAGCAAAAACTCACCATGCAAAATTGACGTTAAACAAAAGGCAGAAACTCGGCAGCACGTTTTGTTTTACATTTTTATTTATTTGGTGTCTTTTAGGCAAAGACCGGTGAGTTAAAGTCATAAAGACTGCAGAGACAAAAACTACATAAAGTTTTCAAGAGACTTTCGACAGGTCACCTTCAGCGGCAAATGTTTGTATAACGGACTGGGGCTCGAAACTGGGGGAATTATGGCGGGTCAGATGAGCGTATGGTGAAGTAGGGATAATTGTGGCTGGAGGAAGAAGGGAAAACACCGCTATTGGAAAAAGAGAAAGAGAAAAAGAGAAGAAAAGAAAAGAAGAGAAAAGGAAAAGAGAGAAAGGAAGAAAGAAGGGAAAAGGAAAGGAAAAGGGGAAAGGAAGGAAAGGAGAAGAGATAATATGACTAAAGAAAACCAACTAATGTAATGTAATGTAGATCCACTTCTATGGAACCAGAATATAGAATCAAAGCGTATGACTAGAACCACTACGTTACTGTTTGCAGTTAGATTGGAAATCAGCGAGCTGGAGAATGATGATAACACTCCTAAAGCTGACATTGGCTAGATTTGTTTGCAAGTACTCAACCAATCCAATCCTTGACAATTGAATTCTTAATGAATCTTCGACATATTAGCACAAATGTGATGCTAAGGTGAAATTACCTCTCATGGACAAGAGTTTTCATTCTCAAACCTAAATATAGAAACCAAGAGAGTTTCTGTCGTTCAGATCACCTACACCAATGGTATTCATCTTTGAATGCTAAATTTTCAAAATCGAAGGAATAACAATATGACAAAATGGTTGACTTGCTTTGAGCAAATGAATTTTTTTTATAGTTGCCTTTTTGGGCCCTTCATTTGAATTTACTTTCTCTCCAAGTGTTTAAAAACACTTTCCAAATTACATATTGAATTTACTTTTTGCTCCAAGTGTTTAAAAACACTTTTAAATAAAATATTACATCAATTGTTTAATAATACTTGTTAAATAAAATATTCATAAGCTCTATAATAATATTTAATTTGCCCTTTTGAAAATGAAGTGATTGGGTCCAACTTAAAAATATTATTATTCAATTATTTCCCTTATTTTATCCTTTAGCTTGTAGGAAGTAAAGAATAGGCTACGGGTCCTTAGTTAGTTCTTTAGTTCTGAAAAGGGGACGTGAGAATTTGTCCACAATTTTACAACTCAAGCCTTTCACAATGGTTACAAAGGGTTTCTTTATGAATCATATGGCTATGATGAAGGTTTTGGGGAATCTTTTTGGCAATTGAAGTTGGAGAAAATTGATGTTGATGATGAAGGAATGCTATGTCAAAGATGGGATTTTTGGCAATTTGTATAAATTGTGTGTGAAGAGAACAAAGATTTCCATTGATGAAGGAAGCAAACATTTCTAAGGTTTCAAGGCAGGTTGGTTTTCCTAAGATCATAGTTGAAAAAATTGCGCAATATTAGTGAAATTCACAAGTTAATTTACCAACTGAGGGATTCACCCATGGACTCATGACTAAGTCGGTACAAGATTGAGGCAGAAACTTGTTGCCAATACTTTGGATTCGTGGTTAGTCAATTACTCATGCCTACAACACAGGTCATAGCTTGAACAAGCTGAAAACCCAAAGAAAAGCACTTTCTTCATCTCTAATAACCTGCTTTGATACCATATTGAAATGAGAGGAAAAAAACGAGATTGCTCTTGAATTAAGATTTTGTCATTCACATTACACCAAAAAACTATTACAAAGTATTGGGTTTATAAAGCCATTTTTCCCATATGAAACTAATTACGCGAATATAACTTCCAAAACCTAATTTATTTAATAAATTAACAATAACATGTTAATTTATTTATTATTAACTAATCTATGTTAAGCACTAATTCCTAACACCCCCCTTTAGTGCTAACATAGGAACCTTTTATTCTGCGCCATATATCGTTCCTCTCCCCACACTTCTGCAGATCTGAGTGTCCAGAGATTGGAAGGAAAAGTTTCATCATCTATTTACAAATAGAGATCTCCGCTACCTATGAATTTTCAAGGCTCAATGTGAGACCCACTCTCGATAAACAAGAGGCCCAGTTCTATAACAATTACAAGGACTTGTCAAATATCTGAATCTCTGCACGTACACAAACATCTTTCTAAAAGCCCCATGTTTAGTTCAAAGGTTCCATTTGGCGAAATTTTGTTCATGCTCCTTTTACCTTTACAGTCCACTGCCCTCCTATATGCATACCCTCTGTTATTGTATATAAAGTTGCTGGTGGTTTTGGTGCTGCTTTAGTAGAGAAAAGAACATTTGGATTGTCTACAAGATCACGTTTTCATTCTTTGCCTGGAGTTGCTCCAACAGTAAATTCCAGGGAAACTTGAGGACGTGTCCCCCCCTTGAAATGCCCCGTCCTTGTCCTCGGGACGTCCTGGGTATAGGGGGATGGTTGGGGGACGCCAGGGGATTGTCCCTGAAATGGGGGGACACCGTTGACCGGATGGGGGACAGTTGATCGGTCCTAGGGAGGGCTGAGCCGTGTCTCGACTGTCCCGAGAATGGCCGATCGTCCCCCACGTCTAAAGTACTTTTAAACTTTAAAAAAAAAAACTCAAAATAAAAACTGTAATTCATTGATAAAATGCTGGTAGGTAATAATCAGAAACTGCAGATCTAGAAAGGGCAATTAGATTATGCAACTTCACTCATCAAATGCATTTAGATAAAAATGAAATCCAACCACTGTTAAATTTTGTAGTTGATAACAAATTCTGATCTGTTGGGAAATAAGTGTTCTTATGACAATATCTTTCATTATTTGCACCCAAAACACAACTACAGTACATAATGAGCTACCAGCAACAAATGACTGGTTACGAGACCTCCAACAGAATTTTTTTGCTGCAATCAAACTGGTTGGTAGTGAACTTGAGTCATGGAGATGACAGATTTCCCTTGTGCAGGCATGGAAAGAACCCAAACTAGGCAAGCATTGGATCTTGGGACACCCGAATAATGCCCTAGGATTGAGCCTGGATCACAAGCAACTCCCGATCTTTGTTGGTTGAGGAGGACCATCACAGTGGTAGTGACTCAGAGGATGATTCTGATTTTGATGTGGTTATGAGAGATGATTAGCGGCAGTAGTGCTCTTTGTTTATTCATTATTGGCATACGATATTGTATTTTGATTTTCATAGCAAACTTTAAAACTATATGGCAGCAATGTAGCCTTTGGGCATTTTGATCTAAGTTTATAAATTATAACTTGGAGGTTGTTTCATGATTTGTGTATGTTAATTTTGAATGCGTATTGAGTATTGGCATAATGTTGAACACAAATGTTATATGTTAAGGTTCTATAATGTATATTATGCATGCCTTATCCATGTTATCATATGAATATTTAAAATTTCCCTATATTTTTATATAGCCGTCCCCCACCGTCCCCAAATTTGGCCTGAAATATTGGAAACTTGGGGACTCATCTCGCCGTCCCCAAATTTGGCCTAAAAAATCGGAAACTTGGGGACTCATCCCACCGTCCCTTGCCGTCCCAGTCCCGAAAGCTTGGGGTAACATTGGTAAATTCATATGACTGGGCAATCGCTCGATTTCCAGCCAAAAGTTTGGATTCTCGACTAGAGACAATAGTGAGACCTCGATATACACAATCAAAGTGCACCAACACAATCGACCCTTTCTTGGCTTCAAGTCCCTTCTTTCACATCGTAGTATTTGATCCCATCACCATACTTAGCTGTTCTGGATGTCTTGATATCGGGTTGGCAATGCAGATGGAATGAGAATGATCTACAAGAATGAATATCGCCTCCACACACACTTCAACAACAGATTGGGGGAAATATAAATCTTAAATTTTAAATTTTTGGAATGACAACAATGAACAGAGTGAAGTGTCAAACAATGGCAAGAATGAACACAGTGGAGAGAAAGAGAAGAAATGTAGATGAATGATGGAGTCAAAAGGGTTTTGCACATGGTCTACATCGCTCACCTGTTGACGAATGCAAGAATGGTAGAAAACAATAGCAATTGCATGTGGTCTTTGCTGCAATACCATTGCAAACACTGCTGTGAGAAAAACAATTGAATGGAGGGTGATCAGAGAGAGGTCCAAGAAGAAATCTGCTCTGATACCATATTGAAAAGAGAGAGGAAAAAAACGAGATTGCTCTCTCATTAAGATTTTCTCATTCACATTACAGAAAAACACTATTACAAAGTATTGGCTTTATAAACCATTTTTCCCGTATGAAACTAATTACGGGAATATAACTTCCAAAACCTAATTTATTTAATAAATTAACAATAGCATGTTAATTTTTTTATTTAACTATTTATTTAATAAATTAACAATAACATGTTAATTTATTTATCATTAACTAATCTATGTTAAGCAGTAATTCCTAACAGCTCAACCTAACTTGGCACTCACATTGCATTTGATCTACAATTTAAGGCAATTGTGGAAGCAAGATTTCAACAATTTTTGAAGGTTTAGGTATATTTTTTCCTTTATTTTTTCAAGTGTTTTGAGATTTCTTTTACAGTTCTAAATTCTTTCCTTATATGTTTGTTCTTGTTTCACATGGATTCAAATTAATCTAGGGTTTTGCATTTAAATAGTTATTTTTAGATATTGCTTCTAAGCGACAGTTCTAGGGCTTTTGAATTTCCTTTGGAGGGATTGGGAAGAGAAAAGTATACAATTAGACTGCATGCCAGCCACAAATAGTGAATTGCACCCTATATGGCTGCAGGTTTGAGGGGTCTGATGTTTTCAGTGCAATAGTTTATGCTCAATTTTTCTATAGTTTGGCTTTGAGTTGGTTTTGGTGACCTGATGCAGTTACTGCAACTATTATTTGCACATCCACAACCATTTATTTTGAAAGATAGCACAAAATCTGATATGATTGGCAATAAACTCTATGGGAGAAACAAATATAATAAAACTTGCAGAGGGATGTTGATAGATAGATGAGAAATGCAGTTGCACAGAATAACAAGGATGAGTTGATCCTGAAATCTACAATTTGTTGTGGATGCATTTGGTTGGTCACATGGTTCAAGTTGGCAGACAAGTCAAATAATAAAAGTACACACAATTCAGTAACCAAGGTTGGTGGCAAGATAATTGAACTTATTCATTGAGAGTGGTGATGAGTTAAACTTAGTTGGTATGTTAACAAAATAGTAAGGTTTGGAGGAAGATGATGCAAAACTTGGTATGGAAGAACAATAATCAGATTTTGATATTTGTGATGCAGATTAGTGATATGGATTCAGTGGGAGAAGGGCAGATGAAGCGAATTATGATGGTACCTACACTTATGTTGGGACTAGTGGAAAATATTGATTATTGGAAAACATGCAAATTAGATTGCAGTCATATGGTATGTTAAAATCTATGTGACATTATGAAGGATTAAAAGGGCCAAAAGATTCGCTTTTGGTTGATTTTTATGGTATGTGATGTAATTCTAAGATGGAGGCATACTGAATTTCAGAAAGCCTTGGGTCAAGATGGCCTGAAAACAATTGATTGATTGCATGTTATGAAAGGCATCTTGATTTGCAAGCTACAACTGCCGATTGAACTGAGCAATTTCTATTTATTGATGTTTTGAGGAGTTGTTGGTTAAGTACTAATAGAAAAATTGGGACTTACAAGTTGTAATTGCAGAGTTGGTTAGTCTGTTCGAGTGTTTTAAAAGGTAATTGTGAGGAAATATGGCATATAAAGAAGCATTGTAGGAATATGTTACAAATTCAAGCAGTGTTATGGAAAAGCAATCAAATGAGGTGAAAGCACTGAAAGCCCAAAATGCTGTTGGACCTGGATATGATCTTCAAAAACCATGTGTGCCACTGAAAGCATTTGATGTAACAACTATTTCACATTGAATGCGGCCTTGAAGCAGTTTTAAGCACCAGCTGTGGGCTTGAGACAGTCACCCTCAAGAATCAAGGGATATGAGGGCAAGGATTTGGTTTGGGTGGTAGATTACCAACAACTTGATTGACTGGCATCACAACATGAAATCTATTCTTCAAACAGGTTGACTCTGGTAGTTGCTGTATTACCTTGGCCTTTAATTGCTGGACTCTCCCTCCGATGGCTAATTGTGTTTTTGGTGGAAATATAGGAGTCAGAAGGGTACTAAATGTATTTTGTAGATGGAAGATCAAAGAATATGTTAATTTGAAGTTTAGTTTAGATGCTGATTGTGAAGACTTGTTTATATATAACTGGGGCAAGGACATGTCTGGGAAGGCACCACCAACATGTTTCAGTTTAAGTTGTCATATATGACAAATATTATTGGAGAAAGCTAAAAATTATTTAGCGCACCTTTGAAGTAAAGTCAAGAAAATGTGGAGCTTAACACCTGCTTGATCTCATCCGCTCCAACCCTAGTTATGTTTCAATTTGATCTTTTAATCTGCATCTATGCTCAATCCCATGCATGTTAGTCTGTTGTGGGCATTGTTGCAATGCTGATGCACTCATTTAATCTTTACCTGCAGATAAATTTGAGATCTTTCTGTATCGACCACATGATACCTTTGTTATTTTTGTATGTTAATGTCACTTTGATGTCATTGCATAGAATAAATATTGTTCAGTGATGATAATATTGTGCAGCATAAGTTATGCTCAAACCCGTTGCAAATAGTTGTATGCCTAGGAATAGATAAGTTACTTTTTGGCTTGGTAAATGGGAATATTAAGGCAGTCTGTAGTCTGGTTTCCTAGGCAATATCCATGCTCGGCCTTCTTTACCTTATTAGGGCTTTAGGACAAGCCTGTTAGGGGTTGGATTCAAAACTTTGGTGCACTACGAACACATTCCTTGCCAGTTGGTCTGGCCTGATGAACTAGGAATAGATAATTTTTGATGTATTTATTTTCTGATTTTTTCCTTAAAAATACAATATTTTAAACATTAGATTTTTGGGTTCTGCTTTTAGGGATAAGATAATTATTAAATTTAGTCAGGTTATGAACACTCGTGACATTAGGAATATTAGTTACAGTTGAGAGAATCACAACTTATAGATATTTGATGTTGTAGAGAATTGCTAATAGATACATCAATTCATTGTGTGGTATCTATTATTGTAAATTCTTTTTGTATATGTTGCACTTTGCCAAACTAAGAGAATTCATATGATATACATACACCTCATTGTCAGTGCTTAGTGCTTCGATATGCGCACTGCTTTCTTTTTGAACTTCCGTTTTGACCTCTTTTTTTGAATGAATGTTTTGAAATCTTTGAACCTTCCAAACGCATTTTATTTGAAACAATACACTCATATCTTTAATCGAAGCTCATTTGTAAGTGTTCAAATTATTTACACGTAATAACTAAGTTTGTATTGGACTGTACAAGTCACTGTAGTTTATCAATCAGATAGATATATGATATTACCGACAACCGTCTGCAATACCGTCACTGGTCAACACCACTGGCGAATTGGCGAATATGGTTCACCACTGGCTGCTGGATTGGCGGCGGCATGGCGCTGGCTGCCAATATGCCGGTCCGACGGCTGCCGATTAACGGATCACCGCCGGATAGGGGACGACGGGACGCCCCCGGCCGGGCCCCTCGAATCAAAAAAATTCACAGGAAACGGCGGGGAACGTTTCCTCTTGTCTGGGAACGGTCCCTCGTCCCCGAGGATGGCTAATCGTCCCCCGTGTATATGGAGCTCTAGAAAATTAAAGAACATAAAATTTTGTTTTTTAAAACATTTTATATTGCTATTAAATGTTTTGTGGGCGTTTGTGTTAAAGTCTAAAAGCAAAAATTTAAATGAAACTTAATAAAGTTTCATAAGATTCGATTCAGTGATATTAAGATATTATTTGGCTCTCACGGCAAGTGACAGCAGGGGCGACGACTTCACATAGCAAAGCACGGGAAAATCTCTGCCTCAGCTCAGTCTAAACGATTTTTTGGCATTTTGCTCCTGCGTTTGGGCATTTAACAGAGACGTTTTTGCATTTTAAAGCGGCATGAAACAAATTTCTTCAAGTTTTTGTTTCCCATGCCTAGGGTAAAGTCGTGGCTGGGCTCTATTTGACTGCGTTTTTTTCTTCACTCAGGCTGCATTTTGTTTGTGTTTGGGACGCCTTGAGGAGTTGGGAGCTGCATTTACGTAGTTCCATTTCCTACCACTTCCAGGTTTCAGATTAAATTTAAATAATTTTTTTGCTTCTGTATTATCTTTATCACTTTTTTTAATTTTTAATAATAATTTTTGCTTTTATTTTCATTTTTTGTTTTCAATGTTCAATGGTTCATTGATTAAATGATTTGGTATCATCTTTACAAACTTTCAGATTTTCAACCAGCATACAAACTTCATATTTTAAAAAATAAAGAAAAAAAGCCATACAAATTTCAAAATGAGCAGCAACAACAGTGGCAGTGACAGTCATGAGGGTGAGGGTAGTGACAGTGAAAATGAAGTTCAAAGAATGTCAATAGACCCTTCTTCTACCTTTGAAAATCCAACCCATGCTTCTTCAGACCATTTTCCATGCCCTATACCCACTCTTCAAAGGTTTGCAAAAGGCCCTTTCAACCACAACAAACCATTGCGTCAGTTTGCCACAGATGTGATTGTCAACAAGAAAAAAAATTCAGGGGGCAGCAGGAAATGGCTTTGTCATGTTTGTAAATCTAATTACCATGGGAGCTATACTAGGATTAGAGGCCATCTAGTGTGTGACTGTGGAAAGGGTGTTAGAGTTTGTACATCAATAACATTGGAGTAGCAGCTTCAATTTGCAAAGTTGGCTGGATGTAGTGATGACCAAATTATTACCATTCGAAATAAAAAACGACCATTAGCTGATTTGCAAGGCTCTTCCAATGTATCGGTTTCAGAGAATTGTGATAGAGGGAAGAAGAAAGCAAGTGAGAAAACTTCAATCATGGGGTTGATGAATGCGCAAAAACATGAGCAAGCTGATGATGCAGTGGCCAAATTCTTTTATGCACGTGCTCTTCCATTTCATTTGGCAAGGTCACCTTATTTCAAAACTATGGTGAAAGAAATATTGTCAGTTAGACCCTCTTATGCCCCCCTTGGAGAACATAGATTGTGTACCTCCTTCCTTGACAAACAATATTCAAAAGCTACCTTGTTGATGGAGGAGATGAGGCAAACATGGCTTAGGACTGGTTGTTCCATTGTCATTGATGGGTGGACTGATATTCGACATAGGCCACTTATTAATGTTATTGTTACATGCCCTGTTGGTTCATAATTTCTTCGAGCTGTTGATTGTTCTGGGAAGCATAAGGATGCTGATTTTCAGTTTGGCATTTTGAGGGAGGCTATAGAGGAGGTTGGGCCTTCTAATGTTGTGCAGGTTGTGATAGATTCAACTCGTGTTTGTAAGCTA
This sequence comes from Sequoia sempervirens, assembly GCA_007258455.2. Classification (NCBI taxonomy): domain Eukaryota; kingdom Viridiplantae; phylum Streptophyta; class Pinopsida; order Cupressales; family Cupressaceae; genus Sequoia; species Sequoia sempervirens. Next base: position 14,076 of record VDFB02126355.1, read on the forward strand.
GCTGGTTTGATGATTGAGAATGCTTACAAACATATTTTCTGGACTCCATGCTGTGTACATGCTTTGAATAATGCTTTGAAAGACATTGGAAAAATAGATTGGGTGAGGGCAGAAGTTGCAGAGGCTAGAGGCATACAAATGTTTGTATGCAACCATCACACTTCACACACACTATTCTAGTCTTATTCAAAGAAAGAATTCCTCAAACTAGTTGAGACTAGATATGCTAGCTACTATATTTTGCTGGAGAGGATGTTGGAGGTCCAAGATGCTCTACAAGCCATGGTTGTTTGTGCAGATTGGAAAAGGTGGAATCTGTCGAAGACAAATGAAGGCAAGGAAGTGAGAGATAGAGTACTTAGTGAAACTTGGTGGGCCACTATCAAGTAAGAAATCTGAAAATTTAAATTGTTTTTGAAAATTTGAATTTGTTACACTTTGTTTTACTTTGTAGTTTGTATTTTAAAAGTTCTAATATTTAATTTGTTGCTTGTAGGTATATTTGCTCATTCATATCACCAGTTGTGAGGGTAATCCGGTATGCAGATACAGACTCTCCTAGCTTGGGAGAGATATATGAGAGTTTTGATAGCATGCTTGACCAAATGAAGCAAGCTATTCGTCAAAAGGAACCTGGGTTGAGATTTTATGAGGACCATATTAGGCCTATTGTGAGAAAGAGGTGGAACACAATGAATACCCCTCTTCATATGCTTGCCTATGCTCTTAATCCGAAGTGGTATGTACCTAGACTTGGCCAAATGCTTCCTTCTGAGGATGACGAGGTGATAGAGGGGCTTACAACAGCCCTTCGTAAAATGTATACCGATGAGCTAGCAACCATTATTAGAGAGCAGTGGCTTATGTTTGCTGATCTTTAGGGTCCTACATTCAGCAAACCAGAGGCTAGGACAGATAGGGCCACCATTGCATAGAACAACCCCATTGGATGGTGGAAATTTCATGGGAAGGACACATTGGATTTGAAACAACTTGCCATTCGTTTGCTCTCACAGATTGCTAGTTCCTTTGCTGCAGAGAGGAATTGGTCCACCTATGGCTTCATCCACTCCATTAAGAGGAACAGGCTTACTTCAAAACGAGCTGAGAAATTAGTTGCAGTTCATAGTGCCTTGAGACTTCAGGACTGTCAGACTACTGAGTATCGACAGACTCCAACAGCACGATGGGATGTTGATCCTGAGGACGTTAGGCAAATTGATGAGGATGGGGTGCAACTAGGATTGGTCGGGCTACCATTGGATGATCCACTCTTGCCAGAAGATGATAGTGACTTAGATAGTTCTGAGTCTTTTGATATTGATAGCCCGAATGAGGCTTAATTTCATAGACTGTTGGACAATGTATTTAGTATTTTGATTTTCATGTTTGAACTTTGAGACTTTTGGATGCATGTTTGAAACATTTGGATATTGACAGACCATGATTTTATTGATGTTTGATATTGCCATGATAAATTTTATAATGCTTTAATGACATTTATTATGTTGTTATGCTACTACTCTCGCGATTTATTTATATATTGATATTGTTGTTAACAATTTTTAATTTATTGACATATATCTCTCTCTTTCCCTCTCTCTGTCTATAATATATAAATAAATTTTGAAAAAATCATATATATATATGTATTTTGTATGTCACCATCCCCTACCGTCCCCTAAAAATGGGCCCCTAGGAAACCTCTTGGAAACGCGTCCCCAACCGTCCCCTCGTCCCCATCCCCAAAAGGCCATGGAACACACTTTATATGTAGTTGGGTGTCATGTCCCCAAAATTGTAAAGCTAAATCTAAGATATTGAAATATAAATACCAAAATCAAATAAATATCAAAATATAAATTTGAGTAATTGCCATTTAGATATTATTATAATTATCGTAGATAATATTATAATAATAACAACTTAACCATTACTATCTTAATCGTGATCATCATAAATAAATAATTGTAAATGATGAATCTAATTATAATATCATAACCTATATCCTAAACTAACAAATATTATTTTCTAAGAAATCATAGAAGAAATAATAAATAAACAAATATAGATAAAGCCAATCTAAAAATATAATACTTCATATATTCTAAAACATCAATAAAAAAATATATGAAATAGAATAAATGAATAAATGATATGATATAAACCCATGAACAATTAAAAAATATATATATAGTATTTAAAAAAACATAAAAGGTAGAAAGACATTAACTTAAGAAAAGTCAGCACCCAAAGAAAGAGATGCAATCCTTCAAGGAAGCCACGATTGGTGAAAGGGTGTGATCCTCCACCCAAATCGTGGGTATTTAAAGAATAGAATGAAATCTTTATGGGCATCGGAGAGAAATGAGAAATGCAAGGGATAAAGTAGTGGCTGCATTACGTATGGGCAAATAATCAGTTGCTGAGAATTGTGATCTGCTGAAGAGAAAAGAGGGAAAATAATACTATTCTTGCAGACCGGTCAAAAGGTAAGTATTCAGAAATAAAATAAGGATGAATGGATGCTTAATAATAAATATAGATAAACGCATGCTGAAATTAGTAGTTAAGCGTTGTTAGTTAAAATTGGAATTTAATAGCAGTGGTCATTGAGAAATATCTTTAAATATATAATGGCTGATGCTTTATAAATATATTTAATATATTATGTGGGATATTTATATTTAAATATATTTATGATTGATGAATATTCAATTAAGTATTGATATATATATATACTAAATAAAATATGGTTGTTGTATATATTGCAATTCGTATATTTGATAAATAAATTATTGAATACTAAGATACAAATAAATATATTTAAGTATATTATGATTTGAATATATTAGGATGGATAAGTATATTAAAAGTTGGAAAGACATATTGACTATTGATAAGTATATATTTAATATATACATATTTATTAAGATTTGTAGATACATCATAGATGGTGGGCATATACAATTATATATACTTATAATATATTATTTGTTACTATAATAACTTCGTTTATTCACTAGGATGTCAAATGGTATAATAGAATTCCACCTAGGGGATCTCGAAAGATGTTTAACATCTAAGGTACTCATAAAATATATTATAGAAAAGGCATTCATAGTGAGTGCAGGGGAGCAAGTAAGTATAATTACACCTGTACATATAAATATATAAGTTGACGATTAGTAATCATAAAAGAATATCCGATTATGTAATAATGTTGCGTGCAGTGATTATTACATTCCTCGTAAGTTATTATGGCTTGTTGTGAGGATAGATTTAGAGCCAACAATTCCTTTCGCTGATGCTCACCAAGGAGAGGATGGTTGTGGGGGGGAAAGGCTGGTAAGTTCGATCCCATGTTGGATGTCCCAAGATGGTAATAAATCTTGAGGGAGTCTACTTGGAGATTGGTCACGCGCCCTCGGCACTGTAAGGCATCCCTCCTCCAATGAGGTTAGGAAAGAGGAGCCAAGGCGAAGATCTATTCCGATCAAGAGTAATAAGTCATATCAAATTATGTTAGTTATGCATTAGTTGATAATAATCAATTTCATTTATCTTATTCCATTAATCTTTCATTGCTCTTTATCAAACAATCTTAAAAAAAAATCAAAATTTTAACTTGTGCATTTTATGTCACTAATAAGGGGACATTACATTGGGTTAGAAGAGTTCTTTTGAAAGGTGCATTGGGAAGTTGTAATTGGTAAATCTTGTGTTCTGTAAAACTGAAATTTCGATATCAATAGAATTGTTGCTTGAATCTGTTCTAATGTGCTTATAACTGCTGGATATTGCTGTTTTATGCTTGTTGTAACTGGATGCATGCTTAATATATCTCATTACTGGTAAATAATACATTTGGACATGTATCTCAACCATAGTTACAAGACTCGGACTCGCCTCGGACTCGGCAAGCTGATTTTTGACTCGGACTCGGACTCGGCGCCAAGACTCGGCAAAGACTCGGCAAAGACTCGGCAAATAGAAAAACCCAAGAAATTCAGCGATTTTTAAGGATTTAAAGCTTGTTTCATGCACCCTTTAGTAAATAAACCTTAAATACACAATAACATCATGAAATAGAAACTACTATGATCCTATACACAAACATCTATCTATCACATAAGTATAAACGCAAATTTTAGTTGAAGGAAATAAGTAATTACTTAATACTTAATAGTTAATAACAATAACAGTAGTAAGAGTTTAAAGTTTAAAGTTAAACAGTTAGAACTTAGATATATAAATGTTGTGAAATGTATACAATACTCATGGAATATGAAATCCATGGCATCAAAAGTTCCAAACATATAATAAAAGTAAAACAAAAGCTATAAGTCTATGGCTCAGAGGAGCCTGCATCACTAAGGCTCTAAACTTTAGTCCTCTTGCGTAGACGTCTAAGAGAGGTCCTAGATGATGTTGCAGCCATCATCTCTGCCTGTGTCTCAGTGTCAGACTCAGAGGCACCCAAACCAGCATCCAAGGTGTCTCCTCGTGCTCTATCCTCCTCCTCTGCCATGGCTATTGCCTCTGCCTCTCGATCTGCCTGGTCGACCCAATCAAGGTCCTCATCGGTAAAAACAGGATCCTTGACCTCAGTGATCCAATCTGACTGTGGATCAACCTCCTCCAACGTGATGGGTGACAAGTCAGTGCCCAATATCTGTCTATGGCGAAGGCGCAGGTTGTAATGAACATAAACAAGATCATTCAACCTCTGCACTGACAACCTATTGCGCTTCTTGGAGTGTATGTGCTCAAACATACTCCAATTGCGCTCACAACCCGAGGCACTGCATGGTTGGCTCAACACTCGAATCGCAATCCTCTGAAGATTTGGTACTTTAGCATCAAATCTCTCCCACCATGCATCTGAGATGAGAAAAAGAAAAAAAAATAAATCTCATTGTGAAATGTGAATATTTAATTATAAATTTATAATATGAACATTGAATATAAAAGATTGAAAAGTGGTAATTTTTAAACTACTATTATGCCCTTAATAAATTTTTACCTGGCTGCAATGTCGATCGAGTATCTTTGCATATATCTCTTGCAAAGAGATCTCCTTGTGCAAGTCTGAAAATCTCTATCTCAGCAACAATTTGGGCTCCAACGTGAGAATCAGACATCCGCTCAATGACTGTGTAGAGCCCACTCAAAACCTCCTCATCTGCCTTGAATTCTTTGCGAAATTGGAATGCCGGATTGAGAAAATATGCTGCTGCGTGTAGGGGCTTGTGAAGCTGGAGGTGCCATCGCCTATCGATGATCTCCCAAATGGGGCGATACTTACTATCAATTCCCCCATAAATGGATCTAATGGCCTCTTTGGCCCTATCCATGCCCTCGTATATGTAGCCCATTGCGGGCTTTTCCCCATCAGCAACTCGTAATAGAACCACTA
>VDFB02126357.1:0-13379 GCA_007258455.2 Sequoia sempervirens
TTTGATAAAATGCTTTGATAGACATGCATGAAAAAATGTGTTAGCATAGACAAGGTAGTGAACTCTTTGAAAAAATGCCTCAAAGAAATGAGGTCTCATGGTGATGGAATGCCATGACAATCAAATATTTTTTTATTGTCATAGCATTCCATCAGGTCATCAGACCTCATTTCTTGAACATCAAAAGTTCACTATGTCTATGATAATGCTACCATTATGCTTTTGGTAGATTCTTTCCAAGCATGCATAGCTTGTCAAAGCACTTCTTTTGGGCTTCGATACATAGCAACAAGGCAACAGCAGACACTATTTAATAAAATTCTTTGGTAGACATGTATCAAAAATGTGGTAGTATAGACAGACAATGGTATTTTGAAAAATGCCTCAAAGAAATGTGGTCTCATAGAATGCCATGACAAACAAATGCAATTGGGAGATGCTTCTAGTTATTAGTTATGCAATGTGAAGTAATTGCATAGCTGCTTAGGTTGACTTTGTAAAAACTATATTGTAATTGAAATTTTGTCATCTATCAGCATCTAGTTATTAGTTTATGCAATGTGAAGCAATGCTTTGAGTTTGAAAGATGTGCAATGCAATGTAATCAGCGTTATGAATATAAACTACAAAATTATAAATTAAAGAGTTCAAAACATAAAATTTCAAGTGTTTGTCTGACCATTATTGATCATTGATCAAAGTGTGAACATTTTTTCTTTGTGGAAGAGGAAAACAAAGAAAATAGTGGTTCAAAATGAGAATTTGTCTTCTGCTCCAAATGAGAAATATTCACAATATGTGCTAGGAAGGAATAAGTCCATAAGATCGAGTATGCAAGAACCGAGAATTACAAAATTGGCTTACGTTTGACTTCCAAACACAAATTTTCACACTTTTCGATGTTCCAACATAAGTCAAAAAGTATATGTGCGTAAGTTGTAAAGTATACACTTGAATACATGTAACTCATATCTATTGAACCATGAATTTATAATGCAAATATGGACACCATCAATAAAAAATATTTGTATTAATCAAATATCCATTTACGCATGTACATCAATATATGTCAATATAAGTATAAAATATAGTTACAAAAAAGCCATATAGGCTTACGAGAATGCCATATAGGCATACAATGTCAAACATATCGAATACAAAATATGTAGAAAATTGCCATTTAGGCATACAACAAAGGGCTCTACATTCAAAAATCATTTCTCTCCATGCTCTGGTTCAAATACAAATTTCTTTCCCTTTCTAGGCCGAACCGATGGTGATAAATCTGTCACCCATTTCTGTTGAGGAGTGCTCCTGCTGCTCCTCCTAGTGTTTAGCTCCTGGTCAAGTTTCAACTATTACAATAATAAGTAAAGACATTAATATATAGAAATTATATTATAAAAATTAATATATTTAACAAAATTTAATCACTTACAGCCATCTGACGATCACTCTCCTCAACGGAGATATTTGCACGCTGATGCTCAGGCGTGCTTGAGCCCTGTATAAACCATCCGAATAGGAAGTAAACTACGAATCAATAATGGTTTGATTTTTCACTAGACCTAGTTCATCTATAACAATGAATGTAAATTGAAATTTAGTAATTTGCCTCATACCTCCCCTATCAGAGCCATCGAGGATTGTATTGCAGTAGAAACACTGATATCCATTTCCCTTGTTACGTTTGGTAGTGTTTCTCTCACCAACATTTGAAAATAAAAAAAAAAAATTATTCAATCACAAAATAGTTATTGAATTTGAAGTAATGCTTTGAGTTTGAGTGATGTGTAATGCAATGTAACCAACAATATGATTATCAATTTTTTTAAAAGCAATAACCTAGAACAATCACATTGAAAAACAAAAGACCCTTTAGGAAAAAATTGAAGTGAAAAAGCATCAAAACACAATGTAAAATATGACAACCAATATGAGAAGAAGAGATGATCTAGTCAAAAGGAGTTTTGATAGTAGCCAACTGAGTTAAGTATGACAAATCCAAGTATCACTGTTTTAAGGAATGGAGTAAGAGCTAAATAAAGATATAGCAACAATAAAAAATGATGGAGCTAACTTGTCAAGGGCCTATTCTTCAAAACCCTTATTAAACACTTGCCATAGTTTAAGATATGCAATAAATGTTTGACAATGGAATTAACCTTTTGAGGATGACAGTGATTAAATTGAGGTCTCCTTTTACCATGAAAAGACTGAATATTCTTTCTTTGGCCTATCATTATGATTTTTAAGATTCCTCAATTGAGTTCAATATAATAGTCAAGTGTTTATACCAAATATGATAGAGAAAATAATCATGAAAGAAGAATATGATGGTGATCAATGACAAGGCAGTGGCACATTTGATAGTCGAAAGAGTAGAGGAATGCATAGTGAACATCATGGTACAACTTATGATATAAATTAAGCCACATGGTTGATGTGCTTTGAATCCTTGCATCTAAAGGAAATGGATAGTGAACATCATGTGTTACCTTGTCACTACATGAAGGAGGAGGCTCCATCTCTCCATTTGGTGTGTAAACAAATTGGAAGTTTGCTAACTATCAAGGGAAGGCTTAAAACCCTAGTTTTTGCTCCATTTCATGTTTGAGCTTTGTACGGACAGTGGAAGGCTGAGACCTCAAGAATCTTTGAGTGTTGTCCATGTGAACCAAGAACCTTGGAAAAAGAGTGGGAAGTCCTTTTGAGATTTGTGAGTTCTAACCTATTTTGTAGGTGAAGGAGACCTAATATGGGCTCAAGGGCTACTAGCCTTTCAAACCCTAGCTAAAGGATTGGTGAGAATGATGGGAAGTTGAAGTCTTGGAGGTTGTTCAAACACCTTTGGAGGACAGTTTGAAGCCTTTTAAGACTTATTAGTACCCCTGCAAGAGTTGATGGAGTGTTGAGGAAGATTGGTCTTTAGTATAGTGTAAAGGCTAAGGAAGAGTTGTGGAAATGAACCAAGGTGGACTTGGTGGTTGGAGTTTGTGATAGAAGAGGGGTTGGTCCGGACAAACCGGGGCACCTAGTCATGAGTAGGGACCTATAGGTTAGATTGGTGAAGCAAAGCACCAAGGAGGTCTTACAAGGAAAGGCCTAGAGTAGGAATCAGTGATTGATTCCTCCAACCCCTCTCCCTATCAGATTGGTATCAGAGCAAGCAAAAGATTTGGGATTGATCTTGTATGTCAGAGAAAAAGTCTAGTGGTTCTAGCATCATGGTGACAAATGCTAAGTTGGCCAAGAGGGTTGAAGAAATAGACGAAGACAATAGGGTATTGAGAGAAAAGTTAGACCAACTTGAGCAAGCACTGAATGTTATGCGGTTTGATGGAAGAATAGCAAAAGAAGAAGAGGTTGCAAAGGAGGATAGAATCCATGAACCTGACCCTATATTGAAGGAGGATCCCTTCTTGAAAGCATTGAAGGCTTTGAGTGGAAAAACACTTGAAGGAGTACCATTGTTTAGTGGAAAGATGGAGGCTGATTTAGTTATGGATTGGATAGAGGGAATGGAAAACCATTTTGGGTGTGATGGAGTCACTGAAGCACAAAAGGTAAAGGTGGCTAAATGAAGACTAAGAGGTTCTACCTTAACTTGGTGGAAATTCATTTCGATAGAGAGGGAGAAGGAAGGCAAGCAACCTATCTCTACTTGAGGAGGAATGGTTGCCAGGTGAAAAAAGCATACCTACCTAAAGACTATGAGAATTGAGTTGCATAAGAGGGAGGCGAGAGTTTGAGGCAAAGAGATCAGGAGATGAGTTCCTATACTGAGGAGTTTCAAAGACTTTGCATGAGGTCCAATGTCACAGAGGATGAAAGTATCAAGATGGCAAGGTATCTCAATGGTTTCAAGTGGAACATTCAAGAGGAGATGGTTCTCTTAAGCCCCAAAACAGTGCACCAATGTTATCAATTGGCATTAAATATTGAAGAGAGGAGTAAGAGGAAGCAAGGTCAGACTTCTAAGGGCAAAGGCAAAGGAAGAGATCAAAGAGGACAACATGGTGGCTACCAAGGTAGAGGCAATGACCAAAGAAACCAAGGAGAGTCAAAACTCATAGAGCATGGAGGTGAAAAATCTACAAGAGGTGGACATAACCGGGGTAGAGGACCTCAAGGAGGTTCAAATAGAGGAAGAGGAGCAGGCAGGAAGGAGCCTTTCCTTGTATGTACTTGCTCTAGGCCTTTCCTTGTAAGACCTCCTTGGTGCTTTAGCTTCACCCAATCTAACCTATAGGTCCCTACTCATGACTAAGTGCCCCTGGTTTGTCTGACCAACCCCTCTTCTATCATTCATCAAGATCATACATTGACCTTCTTGCCCCTCCTAAAGTTTGGACCACATCCATTACCTCCACATAAAACTGGACATCCTTAGTCTTCATGGTTCCCACGCCATGATATGGTTATGCAAATGAAAATGAAGAAAAGTAATCATCTCCTTATCCATTGGCTGGAAGAATGCATGTAATGTTTTGATACATGATATCAACTCTCTCTTTTGCTCTCATGGTTGAATATCAAAATCCCGATTATGGTGAGCCTCTAGACTTCAAATTATCGCTGCTTCCCTCTTCCACCAAATGTTGTCCTGATCCACATGTCTGCTAGCCTAATTGGCTTTGTTTTTGAAAGCTGAAGTTTCTCTTGAGTCACCAGTGTAGCTCTCTCTACCTTTCCAAACTCTTTCATTGCTACAAATTGTCTTTGGGATTTAGTCATTTGTACCACATGGTTGATGTGCTGTGAATCCTTGCATCTAAGGGGTTTAAAACCTTAGGGGCCTTAGATGAGAAAAAGAAGTAATGTTTTTCTTTTCTTTTTATGTGAGGACGTAGTAGTGAGATAAAAGAGGATTGTATAGAAAAATGAAAAAAGAAGACAAAAATTCATGGACCATACTATATCACCTACATGCTAGCTAACAAGGACATGAATGTAGTAGATTTAGGTAAAATAGGGGTATTGCAAGGTATATTTGAGGAATATATAAGAATGAAGAAGGGTGGATGGATCAAATTAGTGTCAAATGTTTTCCTAAAGATCTCACACACTATTAGGGAATTTAATCATTTCTAAAAGCATTTTCCACGTCCTATGGGAAAGTTTGAGGAGGCTCAATAGTTGAGAGTTTAATGAGTAATTATGCTTCTTTCCATGCAATCATGATTAGTTAGAGAACATATAGGGAAACTTGATGAGCTATGCAACGAATGAAGAGAATATAGGGTATTTTGGCCTAGTCTTAAGCATCTCCAAGCATCTAGGAGATATTGAAGGAGTCTTGGCTGATAGATAGGGTCGAGGATAGAAATTTTATTTTTGGTTACATTGACATCATGTAGGACATCCATCGTCTTATTCTTGGTTACGTTGACATCACAAAAAATTATATAGGATGGATAGAATGTAGCTCTACCTTTGTCGGTTCCATGTTAAATTTTTATTATATATAGCTTGCTAGTGTAGGAATTCTAAGACAAACAATCATGGTAGGACCATTCTTAAAAGATTTCAAATAATAACCTAGTGAACCCATATACTCTTATGACTATATATATACACAAATTTAGATTAAAATTAGAATTCATTAACTTTAAGTTCTATTTATTCTATATTACCTCAGTGAAAGTTTGGTCAAATCTACTTGCACTCAGAGGTGTTTCCTTGAAACCTCCAACAACACCCTGTTCAACATCCAAAATCACATATTAAAATACCATTAGTAAAAATGCTATTAACATATGTAATCAATTTATAATTGTTTACTAACTTTACATACCTTGATGGAGTTATCTTGCATAAATAAGTAGATTAGGCTGGTGTACCCGAGGAGTCAACAACATTGACCCTACAATTTTATTAAAATAATAAACTAAATTAGTTAATCTTGCATTTGACAATTAAAATTTAATAAACTAAATTCAATGAACACGTTCAATTTTATCTGACTGTCAATACCATATGCATCATGTAGAATGTCGGCCGCCCTCTCCATCCCCGTAGATGCATACGGATCAGGCTGCGTAGAAGTATATGGATCCTATGTAGCACCCTCTTGAGGGCCGGTAGGGTCATACGAACAAGTGGCTCCGAAAGATCGACACACATGGCCTCGAAGGCCACCACCTGAAGACTCCCACTGGATTCGCGGTACAATGGGGCTAGTGGTGGATGACACTCTTTGAGTCAGGGATGTGATCACACGCAAAGTCTCTACATCAGCACTCTCCTTTGCAGCCTCTTAGGCATCGTCGCTCACGAGGTGGCCTGGCGAGAGGTCGTCTCCCACAGCCATTAGTAGGATCGGTTGTGCAGGCCTATCACATTGCTGACTTCCCCCACCTCTCCCACTGAAACTCCTTCATATCAAAATAATTTGGGATTTGGTTCAATACAAACTCACGGTATAATTTCCTAGAAATGTTAGGGGAACTTCCACGGTTATTACCGCGGTGGGTAATCAAAGACCATATACCATCTGTCATAAGCGGTTCCTAATCTCACATTGGTGGTACCAATGGATGAAATTTCACTTTGCATTGAGGGTGAGATTTTGATTTGTTAAGAATTCGATGAATAGAGAGCACAAATCGCCTTTAGTAATCTTTAAATCTTGCTTGTTTAGCATGATAGATTTATGCATAATATGCCCTCGATGTTTGCCTCCTATTTTTCCATCTGGATATTTGTTGGGTAATTGCATCCACATTTTTTAACAAATCCTTCAATGAATCTACTAGATGTATCCTTTCTGTGGTTGAAGAATTTTGATCACTCAACCTACTAATAAGATCCTCAACTTCTTTTCTATTGTTTTCAATTTCACTCCTCAAATTTTCTTGAGTGCCAGGAAGGTATTGAGAGAATGGTGGGGGCAGAGTTGATTTTGTTGTTGAGGTTGATTTTGTTGAGGTTGATTTGGTTGAGGATTTTCCTCCTCTTGTTGAGGATTTCCTACAAATTAAAAAATCATTATTTCTAAACTAAAACAAACAAAATCAATTTAAAACAAAAAAATTCATTACAAATACCAAACAAAACTTACCTCTTGCATCTTTTCGTCGTCGGGGTGCCATATTTGTGAAGAAAATTGAATTCAAGTTGATCAAGTGTGAAGTAGTCACCTCCTCAACAACGCGAGCGCGTAGTGCAGGGTTCTTGGCCGCGGGCAGAAATAGAAAACAGTAAAAATAGAAATGAAGAATGTTACTTTTTTTTTTGCTTTTAAAAAAGACATAACGCGTTCGCGTTATAACGCGAACGCGTTTTGTCTCATTTTTCACTTTTGTGGCCACAAAAGTGCGACCATCTTGGTGCACTTACCCCATCAAAAGCAAAACACATCATTCAATGGAAAGGAAGGAACCCATTTCGCATGAAGCCTTTCAAGATATTGACTTAATGATGCACTCAAGTTAAAAAAAAACAACTAACATTATAGTGTTGTTGTGTTTTCAGGGTACAAAATTGGGTGCTAAACAGAGATCCTAAACCCACGTAGAGAAGGAAGATCAAGGTTCACTGAAGTAAAGTAAGGACGACCCTTAAGCCACAGTTTTTGGAGGAAATCAAGGACATATAACCGAATACCAAAAGCAAGATTTTGAAAGTGGTAGTCTATAAGTGTTGGCCATGCAAAATGGAACAAAAATTGACGGCGAGAGGTAGCTATACCTTGGAGCGTATATTTTAAACAATAATTAATCTGCTTGCAAGTCAAGTCAAAAGAAAGAATTCACAACTAGCCATATTTCATGCTATTCAGAAGGGAAATTCAAAGACAAAAGCGTAGGATTTGTATTACGTAGAGAAGGGCAGAATGAACCAAAACCAATCACCAACGAAATTTTCTATTCGGTCATATGCAAGGATTGATGGTGGCTGCACAAACAACGACGACATGCAAGCCTCAAGGTGATGCCCACCCCCATAGAACGTGTTCATTGAAGACAAAGCACAAAATAGATTTTGCAAGGACGCTCTCAAAATCTTTGAATTAATGAGGAGCTCTAGAACACATCCTAACAATGTAAGCTTTGTTGCATTCTAGGCGCATACAATTGCACAGGTTGAGAGGAAAGAAATAACTACATACCATTAAGAGCTTACATCGCCGTCAAGGCTAGAGAGTTAGCAGTGGACTTAATAAACTTTTGAAGCACCTGCAACTACTAGGAATGATCATGTGTCAGGCAGACAATTTCCTGATGAACCATACAAATTACGCCTCAAGAATAAGGCTAAGCATTCTGTTAACAGGTGGATTGATGAAATCAAAGATGATTCAAGAGACAAAAGAGATACAACCACCAACGATAGCTAAGTCTAGAAGAATACATAAATTCAACTTCCTAAGTACGATCAGCAAATGAATAGAAATATACAGTTTGGAATATAATACATAGGAATGAGGAAATCACCAAGCCTATCTCAAAGTGTAATTCTAGAATGCAGAGATTAGAGGTCACTCAAATAGATACCCATCGAGTAATCAACATCAAGAATCAAAATAAATGAGGTGAAGGCGTGACAGGAACTAGAAAACTCATTACATGTAAATGGAAAATGAACGAATTAGAACAATTGCCCTACTAACCTGAACCCTCTTAGCTTGGTAACAGAGACAATGCATTGACAAGAATTCCTCTGGTAGCCGCTACACTGTTCTCCAGGCCGGTGTTCCCTTTTTTTGCCAAGAATTCTTTTTGAGAATAAGATCAACTGATTCCAATCTTCTTTTCCGAATCCCCTCCTTTCTCCAAAAAAAATCTGCATACATAAAGCCTAAGACCGGATAAGTTTTCGAAAACACCAAGATCAATAATATTAGTAAGTTACCCATTCAAAACTAGTTTTCAGTTGTGCATGTGCTTGCATGCAATTCTTCCCGTCTTTTTTTTTCTGCTTTAACATCTATTCAATACTTATTTTTCTTATTTGTTAAAAGTCACTTGATTTTTCCCATCTTTTAGGCTTTACTAAAACAAAACTCCACCTTTTCTATCTTTATTTTGCTTTAACAACAATTTCAATCTTATCTTCTACTTTCATATTCAAGATCCCCATTTTTTTGTGATTAACCAATTATCTCTCAAAATGATAATTTGTCAACTATAATTTGAAACAGACTTCTATCTACACAAATTAAATTTAGTATTTATTAATGACTTAACATTATATTATTATTACTTTAAATTATAATTTTATTTGAATTACCTTATAAGGAATTCTATTTTAATTTTCTAATTTTATTATAAACAACCTTCCAATCAATTTAATTTAATTAATTGTTTAAACATGACTAATAACATATTATATTTTTCACACAATCAAATAATACAGTGAACAATGAAGCCCAAACAAATACTTCACACAAAATTCAAGAACAGCCGACACGGAGGGGCACTACATCCTCCCCCCCTTAGGCATCAACTTACTCCTGGAAGTCAAGCTCAAGCATAAACATGGTCACACAAAAAAAAAAAATCATCAATCACCATAAATTAAATCATCAATTAAATGTCGTCAAGAAGCAATGAACAGTAAACAAACCAAAAAAAATACCAAGACGAAAGTGGTGACGGGGTTGCAACCAAACTTATTTGCCAAACACAAAGACGGATGATAAACTAGGTTGAGGAAACTTAGGTTCACAACAAACACAACAAAAAAAAGAAACTCTAGACTCCAGGGACTAAACGCAAGGTTACATAGTGAGCACACATAGGGCCCAGTGTATGAACCTATGCTCTGATAGAATCAGCTAAGGTTGCACTGGGCCTGTTGTATTTCTCATGGTTTCGTAACTTTCTCCGGAATTCTTCCTTCTTATTATTTGGAAACATCCGTATTCCGCTTTCTCATTTTGACTTTGGGGTCACCTTTTTGGATCTACATGTGTCGGCATGTAAATGAACTCAAGGTTTCACAAAGTTTGCTAAGTTTTGGTGGTTTTGGAGATCTGCCTCCCTTTGTTGTTTTGGAACTTCGGCGGTCGCTTCCTTCTCCAGCTCGCCCCTCCATGGCCATGCCTCTCGGTTCCACCTCTCTCCATTGCTATTTTCTCTTGGAACATCCTGGACGGTCAGCCTCTCCTTCCCACTTTTGGGAGCCTAGCCCATCTCCTCAGGCTATTTCGTTCTGTCCTCCTCAGCCGTGACCGAGCCTACTCTCCTCCTTTTCCGGCCGAGCGAACATCCGGAGTCTTCATTCCCGGCGAGCTTTGAATATCCAGAGCTTCCACCTCCTTCCCGCTATTTTGAAGGACCGAGCCCGCCTTTATTTTGAAACCGGAGCTCAGCTTCTCCCCGGCCGCTTTATCCGGAGCTCGGCCCTTCCCCGCATTGCTTTGAAATTTCATCCGTGAGCCCGCTTCTTCCCGCGATCACCGCTTTTGGCTTCCATCCGCTGTCTGCCTTCTGGCTTTCTTCCATCATCTTTCTGCCCTCTGGCGCTCACACCCTTGAAGCACACATTAATGTTTATGGTCCAAATGAGCTCAAAATATGAATATCAAGATATTTTGATGATGCATGGATAGATCTAACAGGGAATTTGTAGGTTTGACTGACATTTTCTTAACTCATGTATAAATGCACTTATGACACTTCATGTTTGCAGGAGTCAAGAAGCCTTCTGTAGGTCTATCGAAGAGGCCCATTGAGGGAGTTGTCCTACCTTTTTCGAGATGATGATGATTTCTAAGGAGCTTTCTTTCTAAATCAGGGGCCACCAATCCATTGATGCCAATCGTCGACGGGCTCGTTTGATCAAAGGAAGAACAGTGCAAGCATATCAAGAAAAAGACAACTTTCAGGTAGTTTTAGCTACAGTGAAAAGGGAAATCAGCTAAATGACAAAATTGTTACAATAACTGGCACTAGATGACAAAACATAGAAAAGACAAGGAATGTATTTTAAATTTTTGGATATTGTGGGGAAGGTGAAGCCCTAACTTGTAATGAATCTGAGCCACTCAATACAAATTGATCCTAGCCATTCATTTGGGCTTTGGAAAACTATAAATAGGGGCTTGCCCCTCATTTGTAAGGGTTGAAGAATTGATGTAAAGACATCTTGCAGCAATACAAAGCAGCATTGCATGATTTATGGGTGTTTCTTTTGAGTTTTCTCTTTATGTATGCATAGTTCACCTTCCATGTTAGTTTAGTGTTAGTTTATTGAATGGGAGTGGTGATGGTGTTTGTTGTTTTAGTATTTGATGGATTTCTAGCTCAAGCTTTTTGTGGTTCATTGATGATGAGTCACTTTGCAAAGCTATTTTGAGCTCATTACTTCATTGCTGCAACTTAGTTCAATTACATGTGCATGATGTGTGTGTGTAATATGAAAATCTGTAGTCCTTAGAAGATTGCACTGGTTTTGTGCAACTGTAGGTTTCTCTTGGCCAAGCAAAACCCAGTTTAGGAAGTCTGTCTACTTTAGTAGCCACCATTGTTATTGTTCATTCGTAGCTCAAGATTAGAATAGCTTTCTTAACCCTTCTTTTTTTGCTGTTTCTTTTAATCTTTGGTTAGAGTAGGATCCAAAGCATCACCATGAAGCCAAATTAGATGAATTTGATGAGTTTCAACTTGCTATTATGAGTGGACAGCCACTGTTCATTCACTTTCAGCACTTTGAAACTGCATTCGCAAACCCAACTTCCATGCTTTGTAACTCATCCGTAAGTCTGCCTTGTGATTCCAACAAATCACATCAAACTACTGAGGTATTCAAGCACTGTTATGACCTAACATCTGAGAGACCTTGCGATAGTGTTCTGCAATCTGATTGTGGAAGATTGTCTTTCAAGAGAGGTAGTGCACCTATGCATTACCTGTGTTGAGAAGTGCATAAAAAACACATCAACACTAAGTACTTGCATTTAGATAATTTAGATTGTCATTTAAAGGGAAATAAAAGATTTTATTCTATTTTTATGATGTGCTTATAAATACTCCATAATAGGAGAATGGTGTTTATCATAGGTATTATATATGCTAGATATGATTGAACATGAGTGGCACATGTGATACACTTAGCTAGGTTATTGATTTAACAAGGGTAGCTTGAGTTTACTCCTAGGGAATTGTTTATCTAGTATGGGAGGGAGCTTGTGTACTTACTTGTTAAGTAGGTTTATTCCAAGTAGGTTAAAATGGTGATAGGTTATCTCTGGGATGATAGATTATCCATTGAAGGAAATACCTATGCATAGTTTAAGATGACCTTAAGTGAAATTGGCCCCGAGTAGTGTATGTGATAGACGACCTTACTATGGATTACAGTTGTTGAGAATACTTTGGCCAAAGTAGTGTGACAACCTTTGGATCCACTTTTAGTTCACTGTTATTTAGTATTACATGCTAGCTCAAGATTGTGGGATTACAAGTTCTAGTTATGTAGGACACAACACTATGCTTAGTTGGTTGTTGTTATCGATTACTCTACCAATCTCTTCATCAAAGGGAAGGGTCATCTATCAAATGATAGATGTGTGGGGACCACATTAAGAGTCTAAGGTTGGCAGAAAAACTCCTAAGTGATGCTTCTCCTCCACAATAGGTGACATAAGAACCAAGATTTGAAAGGAAGAATCCTAGACTGTCTTACAACTATTTGTTCCAAAGTTCATTGAGCTATTTATGCAAATGTATGCATTCTTTTATTGGTGTAAATTATAATTATTGTAATGATATGGAATTATTACTATAATATGTCATGCATCTTTATTCGTATATTCTCAACAAATAATTTTTTTTAAAATTGAAATGGCTTGTTACATAGTTTATTTACTCGTAAGGTAAAAAATTAAATTTTTTACTTCATTGAAGGGTTAATATGTTAAATAACCCTAGCATAATTTTAACCCTATTCATAATCATAATTCTAATGACAACCTTAATTTTAAGTGTAACCCTAATTAAATCCCATCTCTAAGCTTGACCTACCTTTAATCCAAACTATTAGTAAATTCTAGTCCTAACCCTAGTTGAATCTTAACCCTAATTAAATATAAGCCCTGATTAAACTTGTAACTCTAATTAATTCCTAGTTGAATGTTAAATCTTATTATAATTTTAATTGTAATCCTAATTGAATTATAAGTCTAAACCTAACCATAACCCTAACTTTATAACCCTAGTTGAATTATACACCTAATTGAACCCAAACCCTAATTGAATATAATTTTAATAATAATATTCACCCTAATTCAACCCTAACCTTAACTATGAACCATAATTGAATCTTGACACTTGAACCATAACCCTAATTGTAAAATTATACCTTACCCTAATTTAGACCTAAACCTAATTGAATTGTATGTTGGAATCAAGCAACACTAAGAGGGGGGTGGC
>VDFB02126358.1:0-25707 GCA_007258455.2 Sequoia sempervirens
TGTTGTGACCTTTTTCACACATCGCCCCATTGCAAATGGGGACCCTCGCTTGTTTGCTCTTAGGGTTTGGCGTTGAGTAGCAATCTCATAGTCTCTGATATCTGGGAATTTCATGTCAAGGTCTGGGGTCATCGTCCGAGCCAAGTTGGGAGTTTGAGCCCGAAACTGAACGTAAACGTCATGGAAGTGCTTAGAGGGCCTCGCAGATGAGGATCGCCTGTGCTTTCGCTCAATTCTGACACTTCCTATTTTTTAGGGATTCTGCTTTTTTGCTTTTTTGCTTTTTTCGTTTTGGCATTTCTGGCCCAATCTGGAATTTACTATTTTTAGAAAGTTGCTTTTTGCTTTTTTCTATTTTTAGTAAGTTTCTATTTTTAGAAAGTACAGGGTGTCATTAGCATTTGAGTCAAAAGTTTCTATTTTTGGAACTAAAAAGCGAGCAAAAATCAAGCAAAAATCGGAAAATCATGAGAAAAGCGCATGCAAAGCAGAGAAAGGCGCATGCAAAGCAGAGAAAGGCGCATGCAAGATGAGAAAAGCGAGGAAAAAGCGCATGCAAAGTCAAAAAATCAACTGGATAAGATCACGCCTTTGAGGGAAAATCACTGAAAAATCAACTAAAAAGCAAGTAGATCATGGCAAAATTCGCCTAAGTCTGGAAGAGGTACGCCCTTGAGAAAATCCAGTTGAAACTTTAGAAAATCCAGTTCGAAAATCCATTGATCAAAGGGAAAATCCAAGTAAAATTCATTCATTTGAGGAAATTCACATTCTTCAAGAAAATCGAGTTGGACAAAGTGAAAATTCCAGTTGGACAAAGTAAAAATCGACTAAGGCATAAAAAATTATTGAACTAGACTTTAGGAAATTGAGTGAAGTGAAAATTCCAGTTGAGAAGTGAAAAATCCAGTTGGAAGTCGAATTTTCTCAAGGTGGAATCGAATTTTTTCTAAGGAAAAGTCACTTTGAGAAGTCAAAATTCCAGTTGAAAAGTCAAGAAGTCCAGTTGAAGGTCGAATTTTGCTAAAGGCAAAAATAAGAGAAAAACTTAAGTTTTATTTTAAAACTTAATCACCAAGCCAAAAGGGACGCCTTGTTTGAAAAGTCAAAGATCAGGATAAGATTGCTTTTTCGTTTTTAAAGCAAAATGCAACCAATGAGAGAAAGAAATCGACCTAAAACAATTTGGGAAGGTTTTTATTATAAAAGACAATCTAGTGAGCTCATTATTTTATTATTTACAAAGTCGACTTTCTTCACAGGCAGAGCTCTCCCAAGAAAAGACGTCTTTTTTCAACTGCAAGTGGATTTTCTTGAGTTCCAGAACATTGAATTGGATTTTTTCTCTTCATTTCCAGATTTCCTTCAAACAACTGCAGGTTATCTTTGGCGATTTTGAGAAGGGAATTGGATTTTTCATTAAAGATTGGAGAAAACTTCAGTATAAACCTTTAAAAATCCAAAAGATTATTTAAAATTCCATGAATACTTTTGAAAATAATAAAGGCAAATCGATTTTATTTAAGAATTTATTCTTCATGCAGCCTTTAATCTAGTTCTGGATTTTTAATTAATTTTTTAAAATTTCTCCAGCCAAGAAATCGCCTTTTGCAAATTTATTTAAAAATTCTCTAACTTCGAGTTTCTTACAGGCGCAATGTCTTCTCCAAAGAACGTGGGAGGTGGAGTCAGAAAAGCTCAAGTCAAGGAAGTCCTGAAAGAATTCTATCCAGAATCCCAGTTATCCTCGAAGTGGAAGAAAGTGACAGATACAAACTTTGAACAATTTAATGCGATTCAGCACAAGAGAAGGATGTTTGGCACAGAAAACGAAATGCCTACACCTATCGCCTCAAATATTGTTAAGTCTAGACTTCATCAAGCAGCAGGATTTCCGCCTGCAGTTCAGTGCAATGAGTTAATGGTTGAATGCGCCAGAAGGTACAATCCTCAAACAAGATCAATTAAAACGCCCAATGGAATCACCTTGGCCTATTTCACAGAGGATTCAGTCAGGGAGGTATTTGGTATTCCCCATCGCCGGAAAATGTTGAACAAGACTCAGCAAGAATCACAGGCCATGTTCGATCAAGCCAAGGAATCTTGTTTGGACATCATCAATTCCAACTGGATTAAAGAACCCAAAAGGCATCGTTCCAAGTTGCCAAAGAGACTAATTTGCACAGATTTTAAGATAGAATATAGTGATATGATTCACATGCTGAACAGAGTTATGGGAACTTCTCAGGGAGCCTTCTTTGAGGTATGGATGTTTTCATACGTGGAGGAAATCGTATTGGGAATGGAGGCTGTAAATTGGGCCAAGTTAATAAGTGATAATATCGATTCCCAGTTGAGAAACCTTGAAAAAACTAAAACCTTTTACATGAGTTCTTATGTGGTTTATATTCTGGCAAGATTCACTAAGTACAGAGGACTGATTTGTAAAGGCGAAGTTGGGCTTCGGAAAGATCAACTCAAATCATATGATTGTTACCCGCAGCTCCAACTGCATTACAGGGACAACTTCAAAATAACAAATGACGCCTTCCTCGTGTACATCACACGAGTTCTTCAAGGAACAGTGTAGAGAAGGCTATCTAAAGAAGCTATGGCAATGCTTGACAAGTTCGGGTCTTGGTTTATCCAGTTTCCGACATTTACTTATATAAGAATTCATGGATTCTCTGATGCTCCGTACAGACTTCCTCGATACCCAACGGACAAAATTGTTATGCTTGAGGTAGCA
Source organism: Sequoia sempervirens (assembly GCA_007258455.2). Taxonomy (NCBI): domain Eukaryota; kingdom Viridiplantae; phylum Streptophyta; class Pinopsida; order Cupressales; family Cupressaceae; genus Sequoia; species Sequoia sempervirens. The sequence goes on from VDFB02126358.1 coordinate 2,750, forward strand.
AGGCAACTAGCATGTGTAGACTCCATTCAGGCGAAGAAGAACAAACAAGGAGTGGATTTTCCGGTTGCAATTGGAAAAATGCTAGAAGTCTGTCCTTCATTACAATCAGCCAAAACAGCAGGGGTAGAGTTGCAATTTTACAAATTCAGCACCTATAATCCAAGGTCCGATTATGACCCATACCTGAGAATACACGGGAAGAAGTCCCTTCATGTTATGCAGATCGAAGATTACTGGTCTAACCTGATGGACGAGTATGGAGTCAGGAAGAAGGCTTGGTCAAGAATTCCAGTTGAACTTGTGAAAAGGTGCGATTTGTTTCCTATACCTGACCAAGTGAAAGACAACGGGGACTACATTCACCCTCAGTTTGAACAAGAAAAAGATAAGCCTATTTCATTGCCTAACTGGACACAACCTGAGATGGCTAATTTGAACACATTGATGAAGGACATTTTTGCTTACTCAAGGGAATGGGTCGATGGTCAGATCAGCAAGTTGAGGAAGGAAGGAATTTCTCTTACTTACGCCACATTGAACAATAAGGATGGCCAGGAGGAAGCAATTGGTGAAAGTCCTGATGAATCTGCATATCCCAGCAAGAGGAAGGTAGTAAGTGGAAACCTTCAACTAGAGGAAAAGGAGTCAGCTAATGAGGAATTGGAAAGTAAGAAGCAGAAGGTGACTGAAAATCCCTCATCTTCAAGGACTTTGTCAATTGGAGTAATCGAAAATGTATCCATTGTTGATATCGAGCCAAGCTATGAGCAAGAAATTCAGTTTCAAGAGTTAGAACAGGTAGATTCTTTCCAAAATCAAGCCTCCACGGAGTGTTTGGAAGGAAATGATACTTTGATGATTGAAGGTGCAGGAGATACTGAGATCCTTGAGGACAATGAAGAACTAGGAGATGAGGTAATTTCTGCTCTTAAAGGAATTAATGATGATGTTCAGTTAGAAGATGGTATGGAATTATCCACAATCCCGGATTGGCTAACTGAAAGTTTGAAGAAGAAGTCCAGACCACTGGATGAGGTTCAACCAGTTGAGAGCATACAGGACTTCCTAGAAAGAATTGGCAAGGCTAAAACGCCAAAGAGGCCTAAGAAATATTCTCAGATTACCAGGAATGGTACAGGATCCAGGATCTTGCAGGTGGCAGTCCCGAAAGTTGACAAGCTAAGAGATCAGATTGCTCCTATGGATTATGAAGTTACAACATTGGACATTGGGCCAACGACAATAGATCAGGATTTCCATGAGTTGGCGGACACTTCCAAAGCCATTAGGGAAAAGTTTGATAAAACAGAAGAGAAGAAGGAAAGGTTGGAATTAGAAAATCTAAGGCTGATAGAGTTCATTCAGCAGCTAACAGCCCCTTTGCGTCAGGAAAATGCAGCCTTTATTCCACCGTCATCTCTTACTCCGGAGTCCGTTGATGTCCTTGAGGCTATGAGGATTACGAGTCAAGCAACCAGGAGTTGGGTTACCAATATTTCAAAACAAATGGAGCAATTCTTGGAGAAGTGCGCCCAAACTTATGACAGATCTGCACTGCTGATAACTGAAGTGAGTCAAGTTGAGGACCATTGGGAAGATTTCCAGTATGTACAGGACAAAGTGATACCTCGTTTGAGAGTTCTAAAAGAAGTTTCCATGCATGTATTGATTCAGGAAGGTGTTGTCGAAGAAGGAGCCTCATATGATTTCAGCAGGTGGTATTATTCCTTGTTGGCCAAAAAGAAGACATATGATGGAATAAAAGAAGAATGTGCTGCTATACGGAGCACGATTGAGAAAATTCAGTTCAAAATCCTCACTTCTCTTGAAGGATTAACAGGACAAGAACATCATGATACGAATGGCTTAGACTTAGAAGGATTAAAGAAAAGTGTGATGAGCATTTACTTCAAAGAAGTGCAGATTATTACAGAGAATCAGCTTGATGATATTTCTTCCCTTTTGACCTTCATGGAGAACTTTCAGAAGCAGGAGGCTAGATGGGAAGGAACTTTTACTCAGTGCCTGGAGACCTTGGACGTGATTGGAATGCAACTGGATTCTGTGCCGAATATCTCAATGGAGGAACTTGATTCTGTGTTAGCCAAATTTCTTGCATTTGCAGCTAGGGAGCGATCCAAAGGGAATTGCATTCTGGATTCCTACTTGCTCGAATGAAGTGCAAGGTGTCATCATTTGCCATGCTCCAAGTGGCGTGTTCTGCTTGTGCCACGTGTCTTTGAGTTTGTTATGCTTTTAGGGTTAGGGTTTGTCAAATTTGATCTTGGCCGTTGATTTCAAATTTAATCTTGGCCGTTGCTTTGTAATTGGGGTGCCTATATAAACCCCATTCATTTCATTTATTCAGGGAGAGACTGATGAGATTGTTGCAATATTGCTGTTTAAATAATAAGTGGATTCAGAGTTGAGCATTTATTATTTCTATGAGCCCGCATGGTTTCATTGATTTCTTCAAAATAGAGTAAATTTGTTTTCAAGTATTTTAGATGAATGAAAGATTGATAGTGTTGGAAAAGTGGAATTAGTTCATACCTTTTTCAATTGGATGATTTTCAATTTGATGTGTAAGGTTAGTCTGAACATTAAAATTGCTTAATTTGAGTTCTATTATCTATATGCATTGGTCGAATTGATGGTGATATAGTGTAATAGGATATCTTTCGTAAACCCTTGAAGATTGCACCGTCTTTGTCTAGTTGTAGTGCCGTGCTTGGCGAAGCAAAGATTGGTTTAAATTCCATTATCCAGCATTTGTCTCCGAAGTTCATAGGATTAGTTCTGCATAAATCTAGTTCCTTACCCTCATCCTTTTTCTTATTTATTTTATCCTAAACTGAAAATTCCAAAAAACATAAGAGCGTTTAACGTTGCATCAATCCAACTCCCTACTTTGAGTAAGTTCCTCATTTCAAGGTCCCTTTGTGAAACCAGCATATCACATCATCCATTGAGCTTGTCCATCCCCCAAACCGGAACATTGGAATTACCGTATGATCTTTCTGGCAATCTTAGCATAAGAGGTAATTTTTCAAGAGAGGATAGAGCTGCCTTTGGGCATTCTTTTTATTCTAAAGGTGTTGGGTGTGTCACAAAACACTCATCAACAGGGCTGAGGTGGCACGATTCTGGCCACTCTATTGATTGTAACCCTAGCTGTCCTTTGGGACTTGGCTAGCTATAAAAGGGGGAGTCCCCCTCATTTGTAATTCATTAGAATCAGATTAGAAAGTTAGAATCAGAGTAGACATTGAGAGAGCATTAGGGCTAGATAGTGTAGCATTGTAGAGCATTTTTGCATCATTTGGAGAAGAGAGAAAGTTTTCCCTTTGAAAACTTTTGAGGAGATTGTTGTGTAACACATTTTATGATAATAGATCTTTTCATTGATGATGGAATTGGTCTTGTCATAAAATGCTAGCAAGATTTCTTCTTCCTTTCGTATCCAAGTAGCTTAAATTCATGCAAGTAGCTTACGTTGGTGTGTGGTATTTTATTGAGATAGCTTCGCTTTATTCCATACCACTAGCGGCTTGTTGATGATAAGTCCGCCTTGTGTGGTCAACTGGACATTATCTTGCGTTTAACTTTGGTTGTGGTTTACATACTTATATGCGTGGTTCTGATGGTGTATGTATATTAAACTATAACTTGAATACCTTTTGCTATCCCCTTTGAAGATTGCACCGATTTTGCTGAGGCTGTCCGACGGAGGCTAGGTGAAATCCGGTAGAAGTCTATTGAAACGAAGCCCCACACATCTTGCATTTAGAATAGAATATAAATTTCTTAGGCCCTTTCCCCTTTTACTTTCCGCATATTTCTGATTAGTTTTAGGAAAGGAACCACATTGCCAAATCATACACGTGAGAATTCCCCTTCAAAATCCTACATTAGCTGCGAACTGTGAAAATCTGAACAATTGTGTAAGTCCCCTCGTACGAACACAGCAATACACATCAACCAAACTAGGTCTATTCGCACTTAAGGAACCTTGGAGTTGAACATGCGAACTTTCTCGCAATCTTAGCGCATGGAATACTTTGATCAAGAGAGAAGGCGGAGTAGCCCCAAACTATTTTGTTCTTGGTGTTTGGTATGGTCACAAAAGCCGCATCAACAGGTTCATTCCTATCATTGTAATTTGTAATCTGCAGTGTTTAATTTGTAAAGGTTGAGATTAAGCATTACTAATCCAACCATTTCAAATTCTGCAATTACTTACTGTTTTGTCATTAAATTACCCCTGGATGGTTTACCACCAGTGTGGATAATCTGATTTGTAACTCTCTTGTACCCACTTTCATAGTGGAGAATTCCCACAGCTCTGTGGATGCCCGCCGCAGCGGATGAATTGTTTTAATTGTAATCTTTTCCCCCCACTGTTTGGTGGTAGTGTGGAAATGCTCTTCATGGCTGGTTATCCGCCTATCAGTTTCTAGTTTTCAATTCAACACTCCGTCATATGTTAGCACCTCGCCCTCAGTGGGATCTTGAGTGCACATTCTTGACGTTGAGTAGTTTTCTTCAAGTATTTTTCATTTAGCTCCTCCGCCATATGACAACACCTATCCCTCATTGGGGTTGAGTGTGCATTCTTGGTGTGAGTTCATTTCAAGTTCTGTTTTCTTTTGGAGCTAACGCTAACCGAGTTGCATAAGTGCTGGTTATGTGTGTTATTTCATCGAAAAAATTGGTTAGCATATTTCAGTGGTATTAGAGCAGAAGTTCCTGCCATCCTATTGGGAAGAACAGAAAATTAGTGTTGCCACAATGGACATCAACAGATTTGTCGAACAGTTCAGGAGGGAATGTGAACATGATGCTTCCATATTCCATGCAGAATATCAGAGTATGTCAGATGAGTTCAAGAACGATGTTTCTTTTGACTGCTACTTGAATTGTGTGTTGATTAGGTATCCTGAAAAAGTTGGTGTGGTCAATTACATCAAGAAAAAAATTAAAAGAGAAGCAGAACTTTGCCATAGTTGAAGAATCAAGGAAGGAAGAAGCAAAAGGATCTGTTTGTAGTTTGCAGCCCACAAGTAAGCAAATTGAAGAGAAAAATCAGTCAATTAGTGTCGAAGAAGACACAAGCAAGGTGCACATTTTGGTTCAAAATGAAAGTGGGCTTGATAAAGATACCTTGGCAAATGAGGAGATTAAGTTAGAGTCCCAAAATACATCCCTAGACTTGCATGGGATGGGAAATAATGAAGATTGTTATGGTAAGATCATTACAGCAGTCTTGAGTCCTAATAAGGATTCAACCAATGAAGATCTTCGGACAAATGGCTTCTCAAAAGATGCTGGTGGAACAGTTGTGTGGGATAAGTACGTTGAAGAAGAGCAAGATGAAGCAAATACTAATGGTGTCTTTGAACCAGCTTATGACCATTACGAAAGTGATGTTGTTGATGGTGATTCCGATGTGTTTTTATTTCCTCTTGTTGAAGATTTAGTGAAAGATAATTCTCTACTTGTTGGTGAGCCAATTCCATATGAAAAATTAATGACAAGTGTCCAAGAAGACTTCTTTGGTATGTATGTGGGCACTAATGATAAAATCAGCAACACATCTACTCAAGATAATTTCATTGAAGAAAAGAATGACAAAATATTCAAAGCAACCAACTTTGATGATTCTATAATCCCATATAATGCTAGTGACTTGGGTGGTAGTGGGTTTGATTATCAAATTACATCTGTGGAGAAAGTTATAGATGAAGATTTCAGTTCAAGTGGGTTGAGGAGTGACTCACTCAAAGAGTCAATAGTTGAAGAGGAGCATGATGATCTCTTTCCTATTGATCATAGCAATCAAACCTTTCACCTTTGGGATCCGGGCGCAATGTCACCAAGGTATGATAAAGAACCGGAGTGGGATAAATTCCCCTTTGATCCTGATGAAGTTCAAAAATCAGTTGGCAATGCAAGTAATGAAGTGATCTTTGGAGGAGAAGTTGCAGCAATGGCTAATGAGAACGTGATTTCTTATGTTGAAGAGAAGAATTTTTTAAAATCAGCAAATGGTTTGGATGCCTTTCAGAATTACGCACAAGAAGAGTATGAGAACTTGAAAGGTCAAGATAGAGGAACTAATTTGTTTGAAGAAGCTTGCTTGGCAAAGCTCCATAAAGATTCCTTCGAGGTGGTTGTAGCCACTAAAGCAGAGTATGTTGCTACCAAGACTTTAAGAGCATCAATCAATAATGATTCATTGCTTGAAGATATTGTTGACAAGCCTTCTATTCAGGAATTATGCAGTGAAAAAAGAAGGGAGGAAGCTGATTTTGAAAATCATGACAATGAAAACGAATCAGAAAAATTGATGTTTGATGAGCGTAGTCTCTTTGCTGATTGGGATCAAGGGCCTAAAGAGCTGCAAGTTTTGAAGGATAACTTATTGGTTTCAGAAGAGAAAATTGTTAAGGTGTTATCAAGATTTGATAGCACACACAATTGTATTGAAGAACTTTACTGGGAGCTGCAGTTTGAAGAGAGACAGAATGGCGTTAAGGGTGGAGACACTCTTTCCATGGTGCGAACCATCAAAGAAGCATTGGAATCAATAAAAACAGATTATTTGCATTTGCTCTCAGATAGAGATGATGCCATTAAGTTTGCTGAGGAAACCTATGATGCCTATCAAGAGAAGGAGAAAGAGGTTGATAGTCTTTGCCTTGATCTTACCTTAGCTCATCACTCTTTTTGCAAAACAGAAAATCAATCATCTATGTCAGCCACACTTATGGAACAAGAAGCTAATACAAGGCTAATGGAGATCAAGCAAATAGTTGAAGGAATAAATGAACTCCATAATGTTGAAACAATGCATAATGCCATAGAGATTCATTATGTTGATAGTGATTGGAAGGTAAATCAAGAGTGTGAACTCTTGAGTTGGGAAGAGAATTTGCCTCAAGAAGGGATAGCTTGCAGCCATGAGCTAGATGTGATGACTGGTAATGTGTGTGATATTCATCACACTAAATTCTATGGATCAGCAACTAATGATGGGCATCTTCAAGTTGAAGAAAATGTGCATGAATTTTATGAAGACACCAACGAAAAGGATGAAGGAAATATTGTTTCTATGATTGTGTACAACAATCCACCATCTTCACATGATTTGTTAAATTATGAGTTGATTGACAATTTCTATGTGGATGGCATTGGTAAGAAGTTTTATGTTTTTGACATGCATAATTTTATAGTCAAGCATAAGATAATGTTGGTGGATCCATTCTATATGTCAAGCAACACTCTCTTGGGATGGATAGTAAATGAGCATTTAATGGTGTTCAAACTTGAACTGGCTGGTTTTCACTCAGCATTAACCAATGGAAGAGTACCACCTATCTTAAAATGGTTGATGAGGTCAGGTCTTGGAGAGATGCATCAAATTGTGGGAGAACTTTCAGACTTGCCCCTTTGGTTTCTAGATTGTGCATTGTTGATGAGGGATTATTCTAAAATGCTGGTCATGAAAGGTTCAAACTTTGCATTGATGGTTGCAGTTGACTACATGGATTTGTGTGCTCGAGACTTTCACTATGGCTCTTGGAGATATGTTGGGAATTCTTCCCAATGTGTTGGAGATTATTTGCAGTTGGGAATTCACGCTTGGAATTCTCAACATGGCTTGATGGAGATTGTTGCAAGTAGAAAAAAGGATATTTGGAGAAATAAGGATTCAATTCTTAGAATCTTTGATGCGGCCCCCATCTTTACCAACCATTTGATGGTTCTTTCTGCTCATCAACTGGTGAATTGGAGAGATATTTTGAACAAAGGAAGGTTTAATGTTGGGTTGGAGTTTCTTGAGAGGATGTTTCCAGCCTTGAGCCTGAGCAGTTGTGCTATTATGGACACTGATTTTCAGTGTTGCAGCAGTTGTTCAATTCTTTGCACACTGATTTTCCTAAAATCAGACTTTAAGTGGTTCATTTCAAATTTCATGGGCAGCTGGTACACTCATTTTTTCTTTTCACAATCTTTTATCAATGATGATTTTTGGCTTCAAAAGTGGGTAATGGTGTTTCATAGTGATTCAGATCAGTATTGGATGGTGTTCAAGTTATGTTCTAGTGGCTTTCTTTGTACAATCTCTTGCACTAGTGTTTGGGGCAGCGAACCTTTGCTTGATTTGGTTCAACTTTTTGAGACTTTGGGGGAGAGATTGGTGGAAGTTTTCAGAGTTTTTCTTGAATATGTCAGAATTACTCAGAGGAGGCATTATACATCCTTAAGGAGCTTTGAGGATGCAGTTGCTATGACTTTGCAAAGAGCTATTTTTTCCTTTGCAAATAGCTATGATGGAATCACATTTGCTATTGTGATTTGGTTTGATGCTTTGAGGAGTGATGTTGATGAGAATATTTTTGAGTTGTTTAGATTATTCTTCTTTGTTCTCAGAATGGTGATTGACATTGACATTGCAGATGTTAATTCCTCAGAGTTTATTGAGCATGAGACGCTGCTAGATTTTGATTCAATTCCTTCTATGTTGTTCGACTTGAATTTCAGGCATGTTATCACTTTGAGGTTGCAGGGATGGTTAGTGCAGTTATGGTGCAATGATTTCATTTGTATGATCAGAGTAGAGTAGCATCAGCATGGTGGGGTTTTTCAGAGATGGACATGGACCCCGGGATCCTATATGTTTGGTGGGATCAGTTTGGAGTGTTGTGGCATTGCTTGAGGACGAGCAATTTTGGGAAGGGCGGACTGTAATGTCCCCATTTTGGCCATACACTCTTCTTTTGGATTTAGCCTATTTCCGGAAATCCGTAGGCTAAGCTGAAGTAGAAAAACTAGGGTTTCCTCTTTCAGATTCTGTTCAGTTGGCGTTCAGAGGATGTTGTGCAGACTTACTATTTATAGCAGTTTGCTATTTTTAGCAAGTCTATCTTTTGGCAGTATCTATCTAGCAGCAATTCAATCCTTTGCAGTTTAGTGTTTAGTTTGGCTTTCTGTTGGTTTTGAAGTTAACTTACTATTTTTGGCATTTGCTATTTTTAGTAAGTTCATTTTTGGCAGAAGCATCATCATCAACTTGGTTCAGTTTGGCATTTGTCAGTTTGCTATTTTTAGCAATTCATCAGTTGCAACTTGGGCATTGTTTTTGGTTATCTCCTTGGACTAAGTTTCAGACTTAGTCAATTTTCATGTCTTGAAGTTGTACCCCACGCCTAGGCTTGATGAATTCAAGTTGTTTTAAAGAAGGGGACATAAAAGGGTCAAGTGAGCATTTAATTATTTAATAAATGCTTTATTGTTACAATATGAAATGGATGCCTAAAGGGGAAGTTGAATGATATTTTATTATTTCAAAAAGTAAGAGGCAAAAAGGTGGCGTCCCTTTTGGAAGTTGAAGTGATTCAACTTCTTGGAATTTGAAGAGTTCTTGTTGCTTCATTTGCCAACAAAAGCTTATATATTGCTATTGTTTGAAGAGCTGATTATCCAATATTTTTATGCTAATGTTATGCTGTCGAAATGACAACTTGTTTAATACTTCGAGGGATGCTTACCTCCTAATTCCAATCCAATTTTGTGTTTGAAATACAACACCTATTTGGTCATTTGTTGCTTCTCAAATCAGACTAGCAGATTGAGCTCAATAGTTGAAGATTTTGATGAAATTTTCAGTTTTGAAGTTGCTGATACAGTCACAGCTGAAAGTGGTTTTTGCATACAGCTTTTGGAGTGAATTTAATTTGCTTGTGGGTACTTTTCCAATCCATTCCTACACCCAAGGCAACCATCTTTGGAGAGTTTCAGATTTTAGTTGAGTTTATGATTTTTACTTGTCAAAATCGCCCTTGCTCAAGGCCGTACCATTCTGGAACATTGGGAATTGTGCTAAGAAAATAATACTTATCATTTGCTACTGTTTCTTCATCATGGAATGGGCGCCTATCTTCCAAGAGATCATTGCAACTGATTTCACGTCAATTGGAGGTAATCTGACCAAGTTATGAGCATTTAATGAATTCACAGTTTGCTGGTTTGAATTTCCACAATTCTGGTTTTTATATCAGACTGTTATAGTTCTCAGTTTTTGGTCTTATACTTCAGTTTTGGAGTGTTATATGATTGTAAAAGTTCATACTTATTGTTCTAAGGTTCATTCCTATCATTGTAATTTGTAATCTGCAGAGTTTAATTTGTAAAGGTTGAGATTAAGCATTACTAATCCAACCATTTCCAGTTCTACAATTACTTACTGTTTTGTCATTAAATTACCCCTGGATGGTTTACCGCCAGTGTGGATAATCTGATTTTTAACTCTCTTGTACCCACTTTCATAGTGGAGAATTCCCACAGCTCTGTGGATGCCCGCCGCAACGGATCAATTGTTTTAATTGTAATCTTTCCCCCCCACTGTTTGGTGGTAGTGTAGAAATGCTCTTTATGTCTGGTTATCCGCCTATCAGTTTCTAGTTTTCAATTCAACACTCCGTCATATGTTAGCACCTCGCCCTCAGTGGGATCTTGAGTGCACATTCTTGACGTTGAGTAGTTTTCTTCAAGTATTTTTCATTTAGCTCCTCCGCCATATGACAACACCTATCCCTCATTGGGGTTGAGTGTGCATTCTTGGTGTGAGTTCATTTCAAGTTCAGTTTTCTTTTGGAGCTAACGCTAACCGAGTTGCTTAAGTGCTGGTTATGTGTTATTTCATCGAAAAAATTGGTTAGCATATTTCAGAGGATATTGTCTTTGTAGCTACTACTAAAGGTTTGTTAGGGGCTTCTCATAGCTGGAAACACCCATTATTGATATAAGAGAGGAGCCTATTCATGGAATGATATAGCTCAAAAAATCTTTTGAAAAGCTTAAGGTGGTAATAAGTTCATGCCTTGTACTTTCTATTCCAAACTTCTCACAACCAGTTGTTGTAGAACATAATGCTTCAAAAGAGGGACTTGGAGCAGTATTAATACAAAAAGGTGTTGATGTTCATGACAGCGTCGGGCTACTTCCAGCCCAGTTAGTTTCATGAAGAACAAATTAAATACATAGCCTATCGGCTATTTAATTTGTCAAGGCGATTTTTGATGAAGAGACACATCACTTATTAAATAATATTTTATTTATTTGTTATTCCATACTTCATCATTGAGGCTGACCCTCCCTAATCGGCGATTGTATTGAAGAGACACTTCATTTCATGGAGGCCGACATTATACTTGAAGAGACACATCCTTTGGAGACTTCTCCAATCGAATAGTATATATAGAAGATGCTATTTGATCCTTAAGGTAATTCGTTCACTTGTTCACTCGATATCCATCATAGTGCGAGTTCTAGTTAAGTGTGAATACTTGAAGAGCAGATCGAAGCTGTAAGATTTGATGAAAAACAAATCTATTAAGCCCAAGAAACCTGCATGCAAAAACCTATCAAAAGGAAGAAATCTGTAGGAAACAAAACAAGGGTTTTGCTCTGACAGTATGCAAAAATTGTATTAACAAACTGAAAAAAGAACATCAAGAAGTGAATACAATACAAGAGATCAATCCTTATAAAGGAGATCAACACCGAAAGGAAAACCTAACCCTAAGGTGAGTGCATTTAATAATTAATATTTAATTATTAAATGACTAATATGAGCATAAAGTGAAATCTTAAGAGGAGAGTAAAGTTAATTAATTACTTTACTCTAACACCCCCCCTTAAGATGAGCTACAATGCAGCTACAAACAATGCAGAAGAAAGCAAAGGAACTACAATGCAGCGAGAGGGTCCGCAACATGGCGATCAGTGCAGATACATCAAAATCTCTATAAAAGCGGATAAAGGAGAAACCAGGTGGGAAAAACTCCTCTCCAAAAAGAGATAAAAAACATGCTGAAAAACATGAAGGAAGGCCTCCATGAGACCCCCAAGGACAACTTCCTTCACCCCAAGCATGGAGTGCAATGAAGATAGCACGGTGATGCCAAAGGTTTAGTGAAGATGTCTGCAACCTGCTCCTCTGTAGGAATGTACTCCAAGATGAGAGAACCATCCTGAATCAACTGCCTGATGAAGTGCATGTGGATTTCAATGTGCTTTGTCTGTGATGCTCCACTGGGTTGCGAGAAATGTGAATGGCACTTTGATTGTCACACCAAAGAATAGTGGGACTATCTGGAGGAAACCCAAACTCTGTCATCAACTGCCGAAGCCATAAAACCTCCTGACTGGCTAACACTACTGCACGGTACTTAGCCTCTGTAGATGATAATGCAATAGTAGGCGCTTCTTGCAAGACCATGTGATGGGACGAATGTAATGTCCCCATTTTGGCCATCGCTCTTCATTTGGATTTAGCCTATTTCCGGAAATTTGTAGGCTAAGGGAAATGAAAAATTAGGGTTTTCCTCTTTGGAATCTTTCGGTTGGCATTACGAGGTTGTTGTCGCGGACTTACTATTTATAAATTTGTTCACTATTTTTAGCAAGTCTATCTTTTGGCGGTATCTGTCTAGCGGCGATTCAATCCTTTGCAGTTCAATGTTCAATTTGGCTTTCTGTTGTTTTGATGTGAACTTACTATTTATAGCAGTTGGCTATTTTTAGTAAGTCTAATTTTGGCAGTAGCATCATCAGCAATTCAGCTCAAGTCATTTTGCTATCCTTCGGTTTAGGTTTGGCTTTGGTTATCTCCATGGATTAAGTTTTATACTTAGTCATTTTTATGTTTCTCAGTTGTACCCCCACGCCTAGGAATGATCACTTCATGTTGTTTTTAAAAGGGGGTCATTAAGGGGTCAATGGTGCATTTAATGAATTATTAAATGCTTTATTGTTGCAAAGTGAAGTTGGATGCCTAAAAGAGGTTGATTAATATTTTATTATTTCAAAAAGTGAAATGCTTAAAGTGGCATCCCTTTTGGAAGTTGAAGTGATTCAACTTCTTGGAATTTGAAGAGTCTCTTGTTGCTTCATTTGCCAATTGAAGCTTATATATTGCTGCTGTTTGTAGAGCTGATCATCTTTGGAAATATTGTAAAGTTATGCTGCTGGTTTGAAATCCAGAATCCGGCTAAGGGAAAGCTTAGCAATTTGACTCCATTCTTCGGGCCTGAAACTATGGTTCCCTAGATGGTGGATTGAGAGTGTGCTTCATCCAGAAGTGCACATTGAGTTTCAAAGTTGAAGATTTTGTAGTTTTTGATAATAATTTTCAGAATTGTGTTTGCTGGTCATATCATGGTTGAAGGAGGTTTTCATTAACAGCTTTTTGTATGTTTTTTATGTGCTTCTGGGTATTGAAGAAATTGATTCCTAGTACATGGGCACCCCTTCCCACAGAAGATCAGAATTTAATTTGAAGAATTTTGAGAGTTTTTATCATTTTGGAGTTGCTGGTTTGTCTACAGCTGAAAGTGTTTTTTGTTAACAGCTTTTTGAGCAAATTAAATATCATTCTGGGTATGTTTGCAAAGTGGTTCTAGACCCAAGGCGACCCCTTCCACAAGAGATTGGAATTTATTTCCAAGTCTTTGATTTTTATTTGCTAAATCGCCCTTCTCAAGAGTCGTACCATGTTGGGAGCATTGGGAATTGTGCAAGTAAATTAATGGTTGCTTTTTGAAGCTGTTTCATCATCATGACATGGGCGCCTATCCTCCAGAGGTTCATTGCAATTGATTTCACTCAATTTGGAGGTAAATTGATAAAGTTATGTGCATTTCATTGATGTACAGTTTGCTGGTCTAATTTTCTGTATTCTCTATTTCTGATCAGACTTGTTAGTTTTTGATATAATGCTGGTTTGAGCTTCATTTCTATATCATTATTGTATTGTAAGAGTTAGAGGAAGTGTTACTCTAACCATTGATTGATTTGGAAGCATATCTTTCTTATTTGCAGCTGTTTAATTCATTGTAAAGCTGATTAGTAGTACTAACAGCTATTTATTTTATTTGCTGCAATTAGTTTAAATTTCATACTCCCACGATTGAGTGGTTGAGTTTAAATAATCATCTTTCTTAATTGTAAGTTTCCCCCCACTAAATAAGTGGTTGTGTGGACTGTATTCCCCCCACGTTAATAAGTGGAAGTGAGGATTTAAATGGCTGGCTTGCCGCCTTTAATAATGTAATAATCTCACCCACTGAATAAGTGGAGTATCCCCACTGCTTGTGGATGCCTGCATCAGCAGATGAATTGTACTTTCAGCTCTGTTTATGCCTAATGATCCTCTGACCATATGCTATCACCTCGCCCACATTGGGATCTTGGTGAACATTCTTGGTTAGAGTTATCTTTTTTGCTGGTTTACATTTTGGAGCTAACGCTAATCAGTGTTTGGTTGCTGATTTGAATGTTAATTTTGGGAAAAAATTAATGGGGAATATTTCACAGAACCAAGGCAAAAAACAAAGCCAGAAGTAGACTTCCGATCGTTGACATCACCAGCCCAATCGGAGTCAGTGAAGCCAAGGATGTGAGGGGATCCTGAAGTGTAGTGAATGCCATAATGAGTGGTGCCCCGAATGTACCTCAAAATACATTTGGCTGCTTGCCAATGGCTCTCATGAGGATCATGGGAGAACCGAGAGACAAGGCCAACCACAAAGGAAAGATCAGGACGAGAATGTGTCAGGTACAACAAATTGCCAACCAACTGCCTGCATAAAGTGGGGTCTACTGAAGGAGTAGAGCAAGTGGAAGACAAAACAACACCTGACTGAAATGGAGTGGGGGCAGCCTTGCAATCAAGCATGCCAAATCGCTGAAGCATATCAAGAGCATACTTCTCCTGAAATATGGAAATCCCATCCGAAGATTGAATAACCTGAAGACCCAGAAAGAAGTGCAAGAGACCAAGATCTGTCATCTCAAACTGCTCCATCAAAGCTCTCTGAACACTCTAAATCATGGAGGATGAGCTACCTGTAAGGATGAGATCATCTACATATAGCACAAGAATCAAAGGATCACCCTCCTGACGCTGAATATACACTGTGTGATTAGAATGACAGTGTGTGAAGTGAGAGGAAAGCAAGAAAGAGTCCATCTTCTCATACCAAGCCCGAGGGGCTTGTTTGAGACCATACAATGAACGCCGAAGTCTACAAACCAAAGAAGTGTCCTGCACAAATCCCTGAGGCTGCTCCATATAGATCTCCTCTTGTAGGTCTCCATGCAAGAAGGCACTCTTCACATCCATCTGAAACACTGTCCATCCCTGTGAAGCTGCAAGTGAAAGTACCAAGCGTATAGAATTCATCTTGGCGACAGGAGCAAAGGTCTCGGAGTAGTCAATACCCTCTACCTGAGAAAACCCCTTCGCAACAAGACGTGCCTTATACTTATCAATAGAACCATCTGCGGCATACCAGTGCGGTACACCCACTTGCACCCGAACCAACTTTCTTCCTTAGGAAGAGGACAAAGATCCCAAGTGATTCTTCATCAAAGAGAATACTCCTCATCCATGGCCTATCCCTCAAGATGACACAGTAAGCCTCTAAAATTACGAGGATCATCGAAATGGCATGACTCAAAGACTAGAACGGATGTCACGAGCACGAGATACGCGAGTATCTGAAGGATCACCAAAGTGCCGGCTGCATCAACAGTGACCACGAGCCCACCTAGGCAAAGTGCAGACAGCTGGTGGTGGTGGAGATGGTGGATCATCATCTACATCATCCTCAAGAGATAAATATCCTCAAGAGATGAAGAGGGAGGAGTAGGCAATGAGGGAGAAGCTGGTGATGGAGAATCCATCTGAGGATAGCGCTCATCAAACTGGACATCCCACCGAAACAAAACCTCTCTAGAATCAGGATCAAACAACTTGTATGCCTTAACATCCTCACAGTAGCCAACAAATATGAGTGGTCGGCTCTTCCTCTCCATGGCTTTCCGCTGAGCATCAGGAATAAATGCCCAAGCCTCACTACCAAAAACTCGGAATGTAGAAACATGAGGCTTGACATGGGTCCAAGCCTCCTCAGGAGTCATATGTCGCAATGCCTTATGAGGCATCCGATTCTGAATATAATTGGCACAATTGACTGCCTCAGCCCAAAATGAAGAACTCATAGCTCGAGACTGTATCATACAATTTGCCATCTCCTGTAAGGTTCTATTCTTTCTCTCAGCAACACCATTCTACTGAGGGGTGTAAGGAACTGTAAACTGATGCTGTAAACCATGCTCAGTGCAAAAATCTCTGAAAGCCTAATTAACATACTCCCCCCTATTATCTGTGTGTATCCTCCTGATAGAAAGTCGAGATTGCTTCTCCACAAATGTCTTAAAAGTCCTAAATGATTCAAAGACATCAGACTTGTACTTAAGAAAGTACACTCATGTACGTCTGGATAAGTCATCAATAAAAGTGAGCACATAGCGGGCCCCTGAAAAGGAAGGAGTCGGAAAGGACATAAGATCACTGTGTACCAACTCTAGGGCTGCCCTAGCACGAGTGGCTCGACCCTTAGGAAAAGGATCTCGATGATGTTTGCCAAGAACACAACCTCGACATACACCATCAATACAAGAAATCTGTGGGAGCCCAATCACAAGTGCCTGAGTACTCATCTGCTATGGATATCTGTAGTTGACATGGCCAAAACGCTCAAGCCAAAGCCTGTTCACTGAATCTGCATGTGCTATAAGAGAGGAACCAACAGTGTCTGAACTCTCAAAGCCATCAAATCTGTATAAGCGTGATGCAGAATCCACACTCCCAGTAGCCACAACCAAGTCAGGATTATGAAGGTCTCGAATAACCACATCATGTGGTGAGAACTCAACTGTCTTACCAGAGCCAGAGTGGCAAATCTGATAAATAGATAGAAGGTTTGTCAAAATGTCAGGAACCAGAAGTACATCCTGTAGACAACCACCATCCAATGAAACAGTACCTGAACCCTGAACTGAAAGTTGTGCTGAGTCACCAACTGCAATATGTCTAGTGCCTGGAGGGGCAAGAGCGGTGACCAAATCCTCTGTGTGTGCCATATGGTGAGAGGCACTAGAATCTAGAATCCAAGTGGATTCTGAGGACAATGCTCGTGTAGAAAGAGCATGACCTTTCCCTGTGGGCTGTGAAGGAGGCTGAGGTGCACTGATATTATGCTGCTGCATGGCTTCCTCCAAAGCCTCTAAACGTTTCCAACACCTGAAAACTGGATGTCCTTCCTTGCCACAAAAACTGCAAGGATCACTAGATTTCTTCTTAGTCTTGGAGGAAGACTCACCAGACTTCGAAGATTTGCCCTGTTTAGAATTGGACTGTGGTTTTGAATCAGACTTAGGTGGTGGCTTGGAGGGATTCTCACTAGCCCCTGAATCTTTCTTAGGCTTCAGTTTCTGCTTCTATTTTTCTTTGGAGGACTGGGCTACCAATGCTTGGTTCTGTGAACCTGAAAGTGAATCCAACTGCTTGAGCTTAGCTTGCTCACGAGTTAGACGATCACAAAAGACCTGAAAAGAAGGCATGACATGTCAAGCACCCAAGGCATCCATGGTGGAATAGAAGGTCGAAGAGAAGATCTGAAATGGACCCCGAAGCTTGGAGAGGATCAGGAAAATGCACTCTGTATCAGTCTTAGTCTTACCACAACCCTACAAGATAGATCTTTGCTGTTTGAACTTCATCAGAAAGTCCTCAATAGAGGGAAACGAATCAGGTACCAAGGAAGTTAATTCTGCCTCAAGCTGCAAAGCTCTGAACTCGTTGACAGTACCAAAAAGTCCATCAAACTTGGTCCAAATGGCTCGAGGAGTGAGACAACCCTCAAGATGAAACAGGAGACTGTCGGAAATGTGTAAAGCCATCAATCCCATAGCCTAATCCATATTGTTCCTATGCTGCATAACCTCAAAGGCGCGAGTCAACTGAGGCTGAACCTCATTCAAACAGGACCATAACCCTCGAGACTGGAGAAGAGTCATCATGCGACCCTTCCAAGTGTGATAATTATGCGGTGTGAGAGGTTCAATAGATCTGTCGGCCATCCTGTGAACTGTGCCTCAACTGCTCTGAATTTTTTTTTTATTATTAAGTGGTCTTTCAGAACTAGACAAAAGATGCAGAAGGGGTTTTTTTGTTTGTTTTGGTGTTTATAGATTTTGGTTTTCTGATGTAAACGACAGGAAACAAGAAAAAACACCCCCCCACAATGCAAAAATCCAATCCCCAGTACAAACTGAAAGCCAGAAAACAATAGAAAGCAGTAGATGATTGAGACAAATCTCTGTGTACCTGAAGAATTTACTGATGAAATAGATTGCAGATCTGGATAGCAATCGTCGGTAAAAAAACTTTCAAGTCAAAGTACGGCGCCCGCGGGGGTTTGAAGTTCTGCCTTTTCAGATCTGCCAACGCAAACATCGGCTCATGCATGGCGTTCAGAGGAATAAGGTGAAAGTCTGGTAAACGATACCAGGAAGGACACCACTATGAACAGCACAGAGAAGGACACCCCAAAAAAAATGCCTTTTCACATGCATGCGCTTGTAAAAAACCTTAAATTTTTTTTTTCTTTTTTTGACAAAAAAGAAACAAAAAATATCATTGGGCAAGGAATACCAGATCTGAAAACTACACCTAGAACCTCTCAAATTAGCCAAAGAATCCCAAATTTCTTTTGTCAAAACCTTGCTCCCTTTTTCTTCAAACATGAACAAGCTACAGCAGATCCAGCTCTGATACCATGTAAGATTTGATGAAAAACAAATCTATTAAGCCCAAGAAACCTGCATGCAAAAACCTGTCACAAGGAAGAAATCTGTAGGAAACAAAACAAGGGTTTTGCTCTGACAATATACAAAAATTGTATTATTAGACTGAAAAAAGAACATCAAGAAGTGAATACAGTACAAGAGATCAATCCTTATAAAGGAGATCAACACCGAAAGGAAAACCTAACCCTAAGGTGAGTGCATTTAATAATTAATATTTAATTATTAAATGACTAATATGAGCATAAAGTGAAATCTTAAGAGGAGAGTAAAGTTAATTAATTACTTTACTCTAACAAAAGCATTGTAGAAGGTTGAGTTTATCATCAGCAAGGTATCATATTATTTATGTGTTAGCATTAGATTGTGGTGTCATTACTTGGCCTCATTGTAAAGGAGACTATTGTTTATCATTCAATATATAAGTGATATATTGTTGTGCTAATTAATTTCTGGATTTGATTGTGTTTTTGTTTTTCACATCGACGTTTCGAATCATACTACATGATCCATCATCAGGATGAAAGAGAGCTGGAGGAGAAAATGATTGTTGCAGACCAAAGCAAGCTAAAAAGAGGAGGGTTTTTCTCATTTGATATATTGTTGCTGGGTTTTTCTCCCCCAAGAGGAGGGTTTTCCCAGGGTATATGCTATGTTATTGTGTCTGATTTTGAATTAAATTTCTGCTTTTATATCTGATCATAAAAACTAACATGGTATCAGAGCGGGTATAAGAAAGATCGTGATCAAATTTATTCAAGCAGCACTATCCTCCACTCTTATTCTCATCTTTGTTGCATCTATCTTATCGTCAAGATGGTGAACGGGCTCAAGATTGAAGATAGACTTGAGGGCGCATCAAACTTCACATCTTGGAAGTTTAGAGTCATGCTCACTTTGGAAGAAAATGAGTTAGCTGCGTTTGTGGAGGGTGAAGTTCCTGAACCAACCGATGAGAATGAGAAATCACAATGGAAGATAAATGGCACTAAGGAAAAAAAGATGTTGGTTGATTCTGTGAAAGGTGTTGGGACCTCCTCTCTTCAATTAGATTCTGGAATCTCCTTACAGTTGAGTGATGTTCTATTTGTTCCTGGTATCAAGCAGAATCTTGTCTCTATCTCAGCCTTGGAGGACAAGGGGTTCCAAGTTGCATTCTCAGAAGGTAAAGTTCTTGCATGGCCAAAGAATTCAAGTATCAAGACTGCTTGTGTGATTGGAGTTCGACATGAGAGTCTCTACAAACTTTGCACTCGTCCACTTCAGGTTTTGTTGCATGATTCATCAAGCTCGTGTGAACTTTGGCATAGAAGACTTGCTCATCTTCACTTTCGAGCACTACCAACCATGGAGAAGATGGTCACGGGCCTTCCTAAACTCAACCAGGAGCATGAAGGCACTTGCAGACGTTGCGCATTGGGTAAGAATACTAAAGGTCCATTTCATAGTAGTGAAAGTAGATCTAAATGTATTCTAGATCTTATTCATTCTGATTTATGTGGTCCAATGTCTATTGCTTCTTGAGTGGTTTCTTGTATTACATTATTTTTATTAATGATTACTCTAGAAAGACTTGGATTTATTTCTTGAAATCTAAAGAATCTGAGGAAGTACTTAAGAGGTTCAAAGAATTTAAAGCTTAGGTAGAGAACTTGTCCGAGAAGAGGATCAAAGTTCTGAGATCTGACAACAGAGGATAATACATCTCCGGAAGCTTTCGTAACTTTTGCATTGAAGCAAGGATTAAGAGGGAGTTTTGTGTCCCTTACAATCCTCAACATAACAGTGTTGCAGAATTGTAGTAGCAACCAAAGCCATGATTCATGACCAAGATCTGCAAACCTTCCTTTGGGCTGAAGCATCTAGGACAACTACTTATGTTTAGAATAGAAGCCCTCACCGCATTTTGGAGAACATGACTCCCGAAGAAGCTTTCACAGGGGTGAAGTTGGAAGTAAGTCATTTGAGGATCATTGGTCGTCTAGTGTATACTCGTGTACCTAAAGATAAAAGGACAAAGCTGGAACCGTCTGGCAAGAAGGGAATATTTGTGGGCTACAGCCTATAGAGTGTACATTCCAGGCATAGTTACGGGACTCGCCCAAACTCGCCCGAACTCTGCGAGTCGTGCGCCGAGCACCCCTGGCCGAGTTCTGGCAGCGCGGGCGCGGACGCGGCCGCGTCCAGCCGCGTCCTGTTGACGTGGTTTTTGCGACCGCACCAACACAAAATAAAGTTTCCCAACGGATACCCTATCCTCTCTTGAACAAAGTATTCAGCATGCTAAGATTGCGAGTAAGATCATGCTTTCAACTCCAAGGTTCCGATAATGTAATAGAATACCCTCAGTTGGCTTGATGTGATTTTGCTGGTATTTCAAGGGGATTTACACAATTGTTCGATAGCTGACAGCAGACAGCGGACTAAGGGCTTTCATGTAATTCGAATGATTTGGCAAGTGAGCACAAGTTTCCTAATTCTAACCAGAAATGAACTGAAATTAAATGAGTGTAGGGATAAGAATGTTCTAGTCTACTCTAAAGTGTGGGACACGGTGATCAATTCTCACAGACTTCAACCAAGCTCCGTTTTGCCTCACTTCGGACAGCTTCCGCGGAACTAGTGCAATCTTCAGAGGAGTGACTCAAGATGTTCAGATCACGATTTAGCCATGAAGACACCATCACAACGACGCATGCCAACATATAAACCATAATCGAAGTTAAATTTCACAAGGTTCCAGTTGACCATGCAAGGCGAACCCACCGTCAGTGAGCCCGCTAGTGGTATGGACAAGCGAAGTCTTGTTCAAATCGAACACCACATTCCACAATTGCTAAGTACTTGCATGAAATGAAATCTACTTTACTTTAAGCTGCTTCAAGATGCTACGTGAATTGGAAGGACGAAGAAGCCTCAACAACTACTCATAACAAAGAAGAAATCACCATCAATGAAAATTCTTTTATTATGAAAGCATTCATGACAACTTCTTACAAAGTATCCAAAGGGAAGACTTTCCTTCCTTTTCAATCTAAACTACTTTACTTTCTACTCTGATCTCTAAGCTCTGCTTTAATTCTAATTTCTAATAAGATACAAATGAGGGGGACTCCCCCTTTTATAGTTGGCCAAGTCCAACGGACGGCTCAGATTACAATCGGCTGGATGGCCCAGATCATGCCACCTCAGCCCTAAACAAGATTCGCCCTAAAAACCGCCACAAAGGAGAGAGGGGTAATAAATGAGCCATTAATGTCCACCACCCTTCTAGAAGATTCCAGCCTTGAAATGCGTTCACACTGTTCTTGACCTTCTTCTTGACGTCGTTCTTCAACTTTGCTCGAGCTTCCATCCTGAGTTTTGAAAACATTTCTTCTTTGTTACTTGAGCCTCAACACTTAGCCTTTTTCTTGCAACTTTTCTTCCTTCATGTGAAACTCATAACTTTATCTTCCTCCGAAGGTTGTAATATCGTCGTGCTTCACCATTTCAAGTCATCGTGCTCTGGCCTCAACATTTCTCCTGCAAAACAAGCAAGGAGAAGAGCATTAGAACATTTCATAATATAAATTCAACTTACTTACCAAGATTTTCACGTTCTGACTTCCAAGCGTTCATTGTCTTCACTAGCCAACTTCGCGTTCAAATTCTTCATGCCTTAGCCAAATTTCCAACCTATCTTGCATTCTGCCTGGCATACTTCACTCTGATATTTCATCCAACTCAAACTCGAGAAAAAATGCTTTCATCAGGAATTTGATCAAAAATTATCTAGGCGATCATTTTCAAATCCATCGCTAGGGTATCCTATCTTCACAAACATTTCCTTACTTGCCTTAGAAATTTTTTTTTTTGCATGTCATGCTTTCAAGGTGGGCGCATTTTGCTATGTGTGAGGGATAAACATTTTTGACTTTCCTTTGACTCTCTTGTTGCATGCTTCTAACTTTGGCGCATTTTGCTTGTGTAGATGAATGAACTTCTAGCGCCTTTTGCCTTGTTGACTCCTTGACTTTTTTTGTTTTTGTCCTTACATGCCTGCTTTTGGGCGCATTTAGGCCTAGGAGGAGGATGAAACATGTTGACTCCTTTGACCTCTTTTCTGCTGGGCGCATTTGAGCATATGTGGTGGATGAAACTCATACTTAGAAATTTTCAAACATGAGACCTTGAGCTGGGCGCATTTTTCCATAGGAGCAGGATGAACTTTTGCCTTAGAAAATTTTTCTCTTGTC
>VDFB02126359.1:0-13070 GCA_007258455.2 Sequoia sempervirens
GAACATCGCACAATAACTAATTAACTGTCGACATAGGAAGTGTCATGCGTAAATTGCCATGAGTTACCCTGGCTCAACCTTCCTAGGCTACCGGACCCCCATCCTGGGTTACCATGGCTTGCCTCTACCAGCCGCCGGACCCTCACGCAAAACTATGTGTCCCATATCATCTCGAGCCTTATCAGACCACTTGCTGCAAGGAGAGACATTCTTTATCTTTATTAGTGTGAAAGCCCCCCCATTAATTTATTTAGATTATCACTTAATTAAACTCTAGGTGAGTTACCCTGGCGCCCCTTTGTGTGCCGGACCCCCACAAAGAGCCACTCTCCTATCGACAACACACAAGGTACAATACCACAATAGATAACTAGACAACATAACCTCTCCAACCAAAGGAGGAACAAACAAGGAAACTCACTCCGAACATTGGAGGAAACCAAATCAGAAAACACACTCCTTCCACAGGAGGTACAAATCACATTACCCTCTCCTATTTCTCAGGAGGCACAAATCCCCGTTCGTGGAAACCGGGTACAACATCATAGTACAATACATCAAGGCGATTCAAAAAATGAACCTCTACACCAAACATCCCACTCTAGAACACTTCTCTGGAAGACTTACATAGACCTTAATCCCATTTGCCCAACATGGAGAGTGAAGAAACCATAACATAATAGAGAAGCATTCCATCTCTGGAAGCCTGTAACAATAACTTAAACTCTTATGAAAGGTAAAGTAAACCTAGGGTTTTCCCATACGACACATTTAAACCAAGAAGAGAGTACCACAACAACTTAACGAATAACCCCCAAAAACAATTACTTAAGAACAACTCCATAAAGAAATATTTCCAAACTCAATAATTTCATCAAACAACTAAGTCCACAATACAAGATTATTCAATTCAAAACAAAACACACTGTTAAATTCAAATTCGCACAATTACATTATAACATCATACCTTTTTTTAACTTTAACCAATCGGTTCAATTCCAAACACAAAATTAATTATAGTTTCCACAACCACATTAATCATTCCAATTTTCTCCTATTTGCATCATATTAAAAGAAGTCATATTTACAATAAAACCACCCTATTACACAATTATACAAATATATAAAAATAATCATTTAATAAAATTAATATAACCCTATTGCAAAATTACTTTATAAAACAAATCCAGTTATTACATATTCGAATATTTTAATAAATAACCACTTAATCAAGTCACTTAATCTACAATTCATTATAAGGTAAATAAATTAGTCAAATCAAAATCAATATTTTAATTAAAACATTTGATCATTCCTCAATCACATTTCCTCTATACCAGTGCGGTAATCATTTATAATTAATTCCCATTTTTTTTAGATACTCAAATATCATTTTAAATTTTCTATTTACCCTTTAAAATTATTTAATATGCCCAATAAAATATAATTTTATTTACATATAAATATATTATTTTAAATATAAATTTACACTTCCTACTTTAAAATTTCATATAACAAATTTTATTTAAATTAAAATATTATAAATATATATATACATATTTTATATATAAATACAATATTATAATATATATCTATATAAAATAAAATATTCATATAAAATGAAATACTTAAAATAAAATATAACTAAAGAAAAAAATGAAATTTAAAAAAAACTTTTTATTTTTTTTTGTATAAAAAAAAGAATCAAGAGTGCCCCTATTTGCTCACATAACCCCCGAGCCGGAGACTCGGCCTGGCAGGGAGCAATAAGCGACCAGCCCCTCATGGGGCTGTTGCCCGGTGAGGCATTGGCGGTCTTTGCCTTCCTGGTGATCCATGTGGTGGAAGCGGCCGTGGGGTGCCCGGTACAACCCTAAACTTTATTTTTTATTTTTATTTTAAAGATTTTCTTTTCTAAAAGCGACCCACTGCAAAGGGGTGATGAGTGCTTTGAGGATCTAAAACACAATAAAAGACATATAAGAGATATATATATATATATATATATATATATATATATATATATATATATATATATATATATATATATATATATATATTTCTATAATCCATTACTCAATTCAAACTGTGCAAATGCACCACACAAATTTGAAATGGAATAAATTTTCCAACACAAATTTCTGGGTTAAGTTTTCAGTTTTGAAATGAAAATGTCTTATTGATCTTCCTCAAGTTTTCTATTGTAAGTTTCTTGTTTGATTTTTCTCTCCTAAATCCCACAAAAATTTGCAAGTGTTAAATCCATTTCACATGGGTTTTATTGAATTTAAACAGCATTTCACAAATTTCCAAACAATATCACAAGGGTTTAATCCATATTCAAAATGAAATAAGGCAAGAATAAGATGAATTTTATTCCAAAACCAAATATTTCACTATGAAACTATAAAATTTCAAAAAGATTTACTAATGTATTCAACAGAAGATTCAAGATTTTTAAACACAACCAAGTCTTCAACCACAAAACCATTTCCAAAAAGAAATAAAGAAATAGATTTTCAGACACAACACACCACATTTTATTTATAGAACAGTAAAATAAAACTAACTTAAAAGAAGAAAACCTGGCATCCTATGCTTGTTGAAAAATCCCTTCTGTAGTCAACTCTTGTTTTCTTCCTGCCGCTCTCTTCTCGATCTTCAGCCTTCAACGTTCTTCTGAATCTTCCTTTTTCTTTCCAAAACAATTACTTTACCCAGAAAAATCTTCCCCCCTCAAAACTATCTTTCTTATTTATTTTCTAGATCCAAAAACTACAGAGCAAAACTTGTGTGTGTGAATAATTCCCTTCATAAAAATAATAAATCACTAATTAAAATCAATAAATCTTTTTCCGCTTTCTTTTTCAAAAAGCCTCTTTCCTTATTGGTCCTTTTTCAGCTTTTAAAAGCTCACATTTATCTAAAATTTTAATTGAAATAATTTATTTAAATTTAGATATTATCTTCACATAATTTCCTAATTTAATATTAATAAAAAAAATAATATTTAATTACTCTCAACAATATTAATTTAATTATAATTATTTGCACTTTTAATTAATTAAATCACTTTTAATTTATTATATATTTAATTTTAACATTTTTCTAACTCTCAATTAAATCAAATAACAATGCAACATTAATTAATTATTTTATGCAATACGATTAATTAATTAAACACTAACCAAGAATAAAATAAATACTCAACAGAGAAACTACATAAAGACAAAGACAAAACTTCAGTCATAACACAACGACTCACAACAGACGACGGACTTGGGACGGGGACACTTCCAAACCTACTCCCTTTTTCAACATTTTACCCATTGGGTTAATTTATTGCTCGCCCTGTCCTGCCGAAGCAGGTGGAATCGAGACTTATTCCTGCAATCCTGCATCCAAATAAACGTCAAGTAGCACATGTATATATAATCAACATCCTATCATGAGAAGGAATTGCAGTGTAGCAGGGCACTCGTGAACGAGTGATGCTACACTGTCCTCTCACCTACTCTATTCTAACAATTATAATATCAATGACGAGCTAACATTTCTAACCAAATTGATCATAAGATAACATGATATTTAACTACTGCATCAAAACTAGAATTATTAAACCATTGCATTATAAAATAATACTGAATCCAAATAACATGATCACCAAAGAATCATCACATCGACATATAAAGCATTAATGAAAATCTATTTGAATAAACAATAATTAAATCAACACACAAAGTATCATAAATCATACTAATAATGTCACAAGAAGCAAACAACTAAACTACACATCCGCACACACCAGATCGATGAGTCAATCATCATCACAACACAAAGCATCAATCAAAACCACATAAATGTCACATCCAACAACACAAAGAGTATCATCAGTATCAACGTATCAAGTTAAAGCATAGGAATTAATAAATCCAAACAGTATGAGGGGTATTACATGCCATGCCAACATCACCTGTCATGTGAATTTTTAGACCAAGGGGCATTCACTGTAGTTTATAGGGGGCTACCTGATTCCTACATAAGAATTTTTTTTTTGGATGTGACTTGGGTGAAGTTTACATTTGTTGGATGGGAAGAAATAGAAATATTATTAAAGAATACATATTCAAGAAAGGGGATGGTGCAAATGTAAACAAGTAGGTAAATATATGATACATGCACAATTATGTTTCTTGTAGGAGTTTTTATGTTTCTTCTTTAATAAATAATACATGTCATCATCTGACCTATAATGATACTAATTAAAGTCATATCCATTTCTTCCCTTTCAATTTAAATCATAGTGTCGAAAAACAATTGATAACCCATGAATTAGAGGAGTGAATGAAGAGGTTTCCTCAAGGGCTACTTTCCTTGATATAGTTGTCTACCTCCTATTAAATGTGGTGAGAAAAAAATGCTTATGAATGAGTTAACTATGATACATCATTTCTAAGTCTAATTATTTTTTTCTATATAATAAAAATATTACATTAATATGTATCATATAAACCATGATATTACCACAATATTTCTTCAAGTTAAGTTCGTCATTGTATTTTATAGGCCACTCAAATAACATAGTGCCACCTATAAAGTCAAATTATTACCATAATATTGGGTCCCTTGGAAAACATTTGAAATAAATTTGAGATATATAAAACTAGATCTAGAATTTTTGAATCAACAAGAGATATCAACAAGCATATAAATGTATTGATTCACTAATTTTATTTGTTCAAAATAGAATTTGATAAATTTTAATCTTAATTTTTCTCTAGTTTTTAATAACTATTGCATTTGGTGGGCATGTGCAAGAAGTCGGGTCCACAAAATAATAAAGAAGTGGAAGTATTTTCCTAATTTTTAGAACCTAAATAAGATTTTTTTTTTGGATGTAACCTGGGTGAAGTTTACATATGTTGGATGGGAAGAAATAGGAATATGATTAAAGAATACATATTAAAGAAAGGTGATGGTGCAAATGTAAACAAGTAGGTAAATATATGATACATGCACAATTATATTGCTTGTAGGAGTTGTTATATTTCTTCTTTAATAAATAATACATGTCATATCATCTGACCTATAATGATACTAATTAAATTCATATCCATTTCTTTCCAATTTAAATCATGGTGTCGAAAAACAATTGATAATCCAATAATTAGAGGAAATGAAGAGGTTTCCTCAAGGGCTACTTTCTTTGATATAGTTGTCTACCTCCTACTGAGTGTAGTGAGAAAAAAATGCTTATGAATGAGTTAACTATGATACATCATTTTTAAGTCTAATTATTCTTTTCTATATAATAAAAATATTTTATTAATATCTATCATATAAACCATGATATTATCACAATATTTCTTCTAGTTAAGTTCATCATAGTATTTTATAGGCCACTCAAATATCATAGTGCCACCTATAAAGTGAAATTAAATTACCATAATATTTGGTCCTTTGGCAAACGTTTGGAATAAATTTGAGAAATATATAACACTAGATCTAGAATTTTTGAATCAACAAGAGATATCAAGAAGCATATAAAGGTATTGATTCATTGATTTTTTTTTTCCAAATAGAATCTCATAAATTTAATTTTAATTGTATTTCTAGTTTTTAAAATAACTATTGCATTTGGTGGGCATGTGCAAGAAGTCAGGTCCGCAAAATAATAAAGAAGTGGAAGTATTTTTCCTGAGATTTAGAACCTACATAAGAAAAAAAAATTGGATGTGACTTGGGTGATGTTTACATTTGAAGTTTTGGATGTGACTTTGGTGAATTTTATGTTTATTGGATGGGAAGAAATAGGAATATTATTAAAGAATACATATTAAAGAAAGGGGATGGTGCATATGTAAACAAGTAGGTAAATATATGTACATGCACAATTATGTTACTTGTAGGAGTTGCTATGTTTCTTCTTTAATAAAGAATACATGTCATATCATCTAACCTATAATGATACTAATTAAAGTCATATCCATTTCTTCCCTTTCAAATTAAATCATGGTGTTGAAAAACAATTGATAATCCATGAATTAAAGGAAATGAAGAGGTTTCCTCAAGGGATACTTTCCTTGATATAGTTGTCTACCTCCTATTGAATGTGGTGAGAAAAAAATGCTTATGAATGAGTTAACTATACATCATTTTTAAGTCTGATTATTTTTTCTATATAATAAAAAAATTACATGAATATCTATCATATAAACCATGATACTACAACAATATTAATGTTTTCTATCATATAAATTTTAATTTTAAATCTTTTTCTAGTTTTTAATAAATATTGCATTTGGTGGGCATGTGCAAAAGGTCAGGTCCACAAAATAATGAAGTGGAAGTATTTTTCCTGTTTTTTAGAACCTACATAAGAAATTTTTTTTGGATGTGACTTTGGTGAAGTTTACATTTGAAGTTTTTGAATGTGACTTGGGTGAAGTTTACATTTGTTGGATGGGAATAAATAGGAATATGATTAAATAATACCTATTAAAGAAAGTGGATGGTGCAAATGTAAACAAGTAGGTAAATATATGATACATGCTCAATTATGTTACTTGTAGGAGTTGTTATGTTTCTTCTTTAATAAGGAATACATGTAATATCATCTTACCTATAATGATACTAATTAAAGTCATATCCATTTCTTCCCTTTCAATTTAAATCATGGTGTCTAAACACAATTGATAACCAATGAATTAGAGGAGGAAATGAAGAGATTTCCTCAAGGGATACTTTCCTTGATATAGTTGTCTACCTCCTATTGAATGTGGCGAGAAAAAAATGCTTATGAATGAGTTAACTATGACACATAATTTTTAAGTCTAATTTATTTTTCTATATAATAAAAATATTACATTAATATCTATCATATAATCCATGATATTACCACAATATTTCTTCAAGTTAAGTTCATCATTGTATTTTATAGGCCACTCAAATAACATACTACCACCTATAAAGTGAAATTATTACCATAATATTTGGTCCCTTGGCAAATGTTTGGAATAAATTTGAGAAATATATAAAACTAGATCTAGAATTTTTTAATAAACAAGTGATATCAAGAAGCATATAAAGGTATTGATTCATTGTTTTTTTTTTCCAAATAGAATTTGATAAATTTTAATTTAATTTTTTTCTAGTTTTTAATAACTATTGCATTTGGTGGGCATGTGCAAGAAGTCGGGTCCACAAAATAATAAAGTGGAAGTATTTTTCCTGATTTTTAGAACCTACATAAGAAAAAAAAATTAGATGTGACTTGGGTGAAGTTTACATTTGAAGTTTTTGGATGTGACTTGGGTGAAGTTTACATTTTTTGGATGGGAAGAAATAGGAATATGATTAAAGAATACATATTAAATAAAGGGGATGGTGCAAATGTAAACAAGTAGGTAAATATATGATACATGCACAATTATGATACTTGTAGGAGTTGTTATGTTTCTTCTTTAATAAAGAATACATGTCATATCATCTGATCTATAATGACACTAATTAAAGTCATATCATTTTCCCCCTTTCAATTTAAATTATAGTGTCAAAAAATAATTGATAACCAATGAATTAGAGGAGGAAATGGAGAGGTTTCCTCAAGGGCTACTTTCCTTGATATAGTTTTCTACCTCCTATTGAATGTGGTGAGAAAAAAATGCTTATGAATGAGTTAACTATGATACATCATTTTTTAAGTCTAATTATTTTTTTCTATATCATAAAAATATTACATTAATATGTATCATATAAACCATGATATTACCACAATATTTCTTCTAGTTAAGTTCATCATTGTATTTTATAGGCCACTCAAATAACATAGTGCCACCTATAAAGTGAAATTATTACCATAATATTTGGTCCCTTGGCAAACGTTTGGAATAAATTTGAGAAATATATAAAACTAGATCTAGAATTTTTGAATAAACAAGAGATATCAAGAAGCATATAAAGGTATTGATTCATTGAATTTTTTTTTCAAATAGAATTTGATAAATTTTAATTTCAAATTTTTTCTAGTTTTTAATAACTATTGCATTTGGTGGGCATGTGCAAGAAGTCTGTCCATAAAATAATAAAGAAGTGGGAGTATTTTTCCTGATTTTTAGAACTTTTCATAGTTGGACTAAAACTTTGAACCACTTACACATTGAATGTTAATAAATTTTGGTACTATAAAATTTAGTAATATTTGAGTCATTTCATTAACAAAAAAAATTTGGACCGAAACTTCCCCTCTTCGTGGACCCAACTTTTTGTGCATACCCTATTGCTACACTAAATTATAGGTTTTGTTCTTGAAATTTTTAGAACTTTCATAGTTGGAGTAAAACTTTGAAGCACTTACACATTGAATCTTAAAAAATTATGGTATTATAAAATTAAGTAATATTTGAGTCTAGTTTCATTAGAATTTTTTTTGGGCTGAAACTTCCCCTCTTTATGGACCCAACTTCTTGTGCTTACCCTATTTCTACTCTAAATTATAGGTGTGTTACTGAAAATATTAAATAAGTTGACTTTTAAACTAATTGACTTACTTGTTGCTAATGATATTTTCTAGTACCAAGCTTGTTGCTCTTTCATAGGGGAAACTTTCAAATTCTATCAAGATTTTTTTTCAATTCCAACATAATCTAAGATACATTCATTTTTTCATCATCACTAATACCAAATTCAAAATTATAATATATTTTATATGGGATATAATTTCAACTATGATACCTCATTTTTTGTTTTAGTTATTTTATAGTTTATAATAAAAATATTACACTAATTTTTTATCCTATAAATAATACATTCAATAAATTCCATATTTTATTAATAATTAAAAAGTTGAGTATAAAATAATATCTCCCTTTGAACATATAAAAGTCATGATTTTCTTGTAATTTGACCATACCTTTCCATTACTTCCCTCCCTCTAGTTACTTAATAAGTTTAATTTGATTTGTGAAGGAAATTGAGTGTCTCATTGTATTTTATATGCGGCTTGAATTACATAGTTTCATGTGTAAAGTAAAATGGTTACCCCCGTTTTCCTACTTCTCTAGTAGTATAACATGTCCTTACTAAACATACTCCAAATCCTAACTAGAAACATTTTAAGGAATCATTTTCATTAGATTGGTCATTATATGATTTATAATTTGGATTACTGCTATTTTTTCATTGAACCATTTAGGGTTATGATTAACTTGGGAAGGAAATAATTAAATTTGGGTTTATATATAATTATAATATATTCAAACCCTTATCTATTCGTCTCAATTTATAAGTCTAAAAAGGATCTTTTATTCAATAAAAACTACAATACATTAAACAAAGATTGTTATTTATGTTTATTTCTAATTATAAGAAAGAACCTTTATTTAATTACATGCTAATATATCTTGGGAATATTACATAGATATTGGAGTAGATTAAATATTATTTTTTAATTTTTTTTTAGGTTTGAAATAGATTAAAATAATATAGTTATCGTTATGTAATTTGGATCTCTTGACCATCTACATTTCCAATACTTCCCTCCCTCCTCTAGGCAATAAGTTTAATCTGGTCCGATAAGGAAGTTAAAAGCCTCGTTGTATTTTATTATCCCTCAAATAGCATAGTGCCGCGTGCAAAGTGAAACGGTTACCATAATATCTGGTCCCTTTGGAAACGTCTGGAACAGATTTGTGCAATATATATATACACCTCAATCTGGTGCTTTTGAATCAACGAGAGAGATCGTCAAGCCTTTCCACCTTATGCCAGCAAATCTGATCGTGGAGCTTTTTTGAAGGAGAAATTTTTGAAGCAGGCCGTAATTAAGTATATGGATCAGTTGAAATGGGTCGAGATAAATATGGATTGCAAGGAAACTCCTGATGCTCACATCTTCAAGGCCGACCTTCCTGGTATTTATTTATTCACTGTTTGATTGATGATTTTTGATCGAATAAATTTTCCCTTTTTATCTTTGTTGTTCTTGCAGGATTAAAGAAAGAGGCGGTGAAAATAGAAGTAATAGATGGTCGAATTCTTCAAATAAGCGGACAACGCAGGAAAGAAGAGGAGGCGGAGGCGGAGAAATATCACTGTGTTGAACGGTGGAGAGGGATCTTCAAGAGGCTTATCAGGCTACCTGAGAATGCAAATCTGGATGAGGTGAAAGCTGGCATGGAGAATGGAGTGCTGACTGTGACAGTGCCCAAGCGCCCGCGCCCACAACCTCAACTCAAAACCATTGAAATTTCTGGCTAAATTCTCAAACTGCCATCGATATCTGGAGCGCTGATAAATAATGTTCTGGTTTACCCTAAACAGTGTTATTGTGAAGAGATAAGTGCATGCAATTCTGAAATTTTTTTTTTAATATAAATAGCAGTTGAAAATGTGTTTCTTCTTTTATGTTTATTACCCTAGTCCATCATACCGTTTTCAAACAAGAACATAAGATATGAATGTATTCTTAAGGTTATGCAGTTTTTCGATGCGATATTTAAATCAATGCTAGATTTATGTTGTATAAAAAATGGGAATAGGATTCTGGAATGCGTATTGAGGGGGTTAACATATTTACAATGGGTCAATCGATAAGAGAAAAACACCTAGTATAGTTTTTATAATTTTATTTTTTCTTTACTTCAAAACGTGAATGTGAGTTATCAGGTAGATGCATATGAAAGTAAATAAGTATAAAAATGTATGGATCAATTTCATGCAGATTATGAAAATTGATGATTATTATTATATTTAAGAAAATCTAATCAAAATGGAGGACCCAAAATAATAAGGTTTAGCAAGAAAAATTAAATGATTGGGATCTTTCCCCTCCTCTTCCTACTCTAAGCTATAGTCCATTTTAACATTAGAAGCTTGACATTTTTCACCTAGTATTTTTATATTTTGAAACAACCATGGTCATAATTTGCATTGATATGAGTGGTGCAATAAAAATAGTCTCTAACTTTGTGAACCACACATCCCCACCACCATACTATTTAAATGTTGCTTGATTTTTGGGTGGAAATTATCTTTCCCACATGTGGTTTCTCTTCTCACCACACAAAACATTGTGGACTCTATGAAACCTGTTGAACAATTTATGAAGAGCCATACATGCACCTTATTTAGTTTTCAACCCTCAATCTAATATGGACCCATTTGTCATTAATTTAAGTGGCATTTTTTGTGTGAATGAAGAATATTCCTTAAATATTCTTAGATAAGGTCCTATTCACATTATTCTACTTAAGTTTACTTCTAATATTTTTATTTATTTTTCTTAATTAATTTTATATTTGTTTCTAATTCATAAGATTATGAAACTTTTTATGATCTTACTTATTCTTAGGTCTCATCCTTTCCTATATATATATATATATAGAGGGTTACACATTATACATGATGGACCATTTTGTATGTATTATATCAGTTGGTTAGTAATGTAAATATTCATGCTTCTTGTTTTGGTTGTAGATTATTATTTGTTCTTGCAGAGTTCTTGATCAAATCTTACATCGTATAAGAGTTACAAATGTTTAATTATTTTTAAATTATTGGATATTTTTCTTTTAAAATTACACAAACTATTCTAATGCAAAATAGTCCTTACAATTGAGTCTAGAAGGCCTTAAGACTCATAAATTGATATAAATTTTGATAGGGTTTTGGTGAGTTGTATAATTAACATTTTTTGAGGGTATACGCATATTTGTAATCATGTAAGTATGCATAGTCTTTAATGTCAATACTATATAGTTTATAAGTATTAGAAAATTTAGTGTAGTTGCATTAGATTTATATACCTTCAATAGTAAATTCATCTTATGTGGGCATTAAATCAACCTATGATATAATAGAAACAGGAATAGGATTTAGGAATGTGGATTTAGGGTTGTTTTAGGTATTACTGATGAAGTTTCACATATATATGTAATTTCAAGATGATATATATAACACATAAATTAAAATGGATCACTACAAGAAAGGGCATAATATCTAATTTTTATCATTATATTCTTTATTTACTTCAAGATATGAATGTGAGTTATTAGGTAGATACATATGAAAGTAGAGGAGCAATAAACATAAATATATATTATATTTGTGAGAATTTATTCAAAGTGGGCTCAAAATAATAATGGAAAAAGCATTGGTGAATTATTAGGAAAATTAAACTATTGGGATCCTTCCCCGATTATCCTATTCTAGGTTATAGCTCATTTGGACACTAGGGTTGATTATTTTCACCCACTATCTGTAATTGTATTCAAAGCATTTGATCATGTAGAAGTGTTAAAGCATTGTTTCTAAATAGAGACCAGTATCTAACTTTATAAATAGTGCAATAAAAATTATCTCTAAATTTGTAAAAATATTTCATCTAGATACAATAATGAAGCTCTATTCGGTACTAAATGATTTTATATATATCATCATTGTAATCAAATTCATAAATGGTGTTGGTGTTGGTTTGATATTACATTTGTAAATGCATAGGTTTGATATTATGGATGTAATATATTACACCCTTTAATTTAATTTTATTGAGATAATTAGGAATATTTAGCTATTTGCATGTATGTACTTAATAATGATATATGTATACTCTTTCAAATCCTGATTGATGATAGTTAGTTGTCACTTATTGTTAGTCAAGATCACCTATGTAAGGCCCCACTATTCATCTAAATGTTATGACTCACATGTTTCCTTTGGTGGGCTTCACTATTATCAATTAGTTAATATACATTGATGAATTATACAACTTTGATCTAAGTCGCCGGACCTTGTGGTCTACATTTATGAATTATTAAATTTAATGTATACCTTGTGGTGTACATTTATAAATTATAAATAAATTATTATTAACTATTAATTTTACATTTTGAAACAAGCATAGTCATAATTTGCATTGATATGAGTGGTGCAATAAAAATGGTCTCTTACTTTGCGAAAATCTAGATACAATAGTCAAGCTCCATTTTGTACTAAATTATATATATATATATATATATATATTATTGCAATCAAATTCATCAAGGGTTTCGATGTTGGTGTGATATTACATT